>JAVLSZ010000125.1:307500-310000 GCA_032313775.1 Urocyon cinereoargenteus
CGTAACCCGAACCCTAACCGTAACCCGAACCCTAACCCTAACCCTAACCCTAAACTGAACCCTAACCCTAACCGTAACCCGAACCCTAACCCGAACTCTAACCCTAACCCTAACCTGAACACTAACACCTAACCCCAACCCGAACCCGAACCCTTACCCGAACACTAACCCTAATCCTAACCCTAACCCGAAACCTAACCCTAACCTGAACCCTAAACCTAACCGTAACCCGATCCCTGACCCTAATCCTAACCCAAACCCTAAACATAACCCGAACCCTAACCCTAACCCGAACCCTAACACTAACCCTAACCCGAACCCTAACCCAAACCCTAACCCGAACCCTAACCCGAACCCTAACCCTAACCCTAACCTGAACACTAAACCCTAACCCTAACCCGAACCCGAACCCTAACCCGAACCCTAACCCTAACCCTAACCCGAACCCTAACCCTAACCCTAACCCTAAACCTAACCCTAACCCGAACCCTAACCCTAACCCAACTCTAACCCTAAACCTAATCCTAACCCGAACCCTAACCCTATCCCGAACCCTAACCCGAACCCTAACCAGAACCCTAACCCTAACCTAACCCTAATCCGAACCCTAACCCTAATCCTAACCCTAACCCTAACACTAACCCCTAACCCTAACCCGAAACCAACCCTAACCCTAACCCGAACCCGAACCCTAACCCCTAACCCTAACCCGAACCCGAACCCTAAACCTAACCCTCACCCTAACCCTAACCCGAACCCGAACCCTAACGCTATCCCGAACCCTAACCCTAACCCTAACCCTAAACTTAACCCTAAACCTAACACGAACCCTAAACCTAACCCGAACCCGAACCCTAACCCTAACCCTAAACCTAACCCGCACCCTAACCCTAACCCGAATCCGAACCCTAACCCTAACCCTAAACCAAACCCTAACCCGAAACCTAACCCTAAACCGAACCCGAAACCTAACACTAACCCTAACCCTAACCCCAACCCTAACACTAACACTAACCCTAACCCTAACCCGAACACTAAACCTAACCCGAACCCTAACCCTAACCCTAACCCGAAACCGAACCCTAACCCTAACCCCTAACCCGAACCCTAACCCTAAACCGAACCCTAACCCTAACCCGAACCCTAACCTAACCCTAATACGAACCCTAACCCTAAACCTAACCCTAACCCGAACCCGAACCCGAACCCTAACCTAACCCTAACCCGAAACCTAACATTAACCCGAACCCTAACCCTAACCCTAACCCGAACCCTCACCTTAACCCTAAACCTAACCCTAACCGTAACCCGAAACCTAAACCTAACCCTAAACCTAACCCTAACCCGTACACTAACCCTAACCATAACGCGAACCCTAACCCAAACCCTAACCCTAACCCGAACCTGAACACTAATCCCTAACCTTAACCCGAAACCGAACCCTAACCCGAACCCTAACCCTAACCCTATCACGAACCCAAACCCTAACCCTAACACTAACCCTAACCCTAACCCGAGCCCTAACCCTAACTCTAACCCTAACAGTAACCGTAATCCTAACCCGAACCCTAACCCTAACCCTAACCCTAAAACGAACCCTAACCCTAACCCTAACCCTAACCCTAACCCGAACCCTAACCCTAAACCTAACCCGAACCCTAACCCTAACCCTAACCCTAACCCTAACCCGAACCCTAACCCTAACCCCTAACCGTAACCCTAACCCTAACCCGAACCCGAACCGTAACCCTAAACCTAACCCCTAACCCTAACCCTAACCCAAACCCTAACCCGAACCCTTAACCTAACCCTAACCCTAACCCTAACCCGAACCCGAAACCTAACCCGAACCCGAACCCTAACCCTAATCCGAACCCTAACCCTAACCCTATCCCGAACCAGAACCCTAACCCAAACCCGAACCCTAACCCTAACCCGAACCCTAAAGCTAACCCTAACCCTAACCCGAACCCGAACCCTAACCCTAACCCTAACCCTAACACTAACCCTAACCCGAAACCTAAACCTAGCGTAACCCTAACCCGAACCCTAACCTGAGCCCTAACACTAACCCTAACCCTAACACTAAACCGAACCCTAACCCTAACCCTAACCCTAACCCTAACCCGAAACCGAACACTAACCCTTTACCCGAATCCTAACCCTAACCCGAACACTAACCCGAACACTAACCCTAACCCTAACCCCGAACCCGAACCCTAACCCTAACCCTAACCCTAACCCGAACCCTAACCCGAACCCTAACCCGAACCCCAAACCTAAACCTAACCCGAAACCGAACCCTAACCCTAACCCTAAACCGATCCCTAAACCAAACCCGAACACTAACCCTAACCCTAACCCTAAACCGAAACCTAACCCTAACCCGACCCCTAAACCGAACCCTAACACGAACCCTAAACCTAACCCTAACCCTAACCCTAACCCGAACTCTAACCCTAACCATAACCCGAATCCTAACCTTAACCCGAACCCTAAC
>JAVLSZ010000125.1:315000-340000 GCA_032313775.1 Urocyon cinereoargenteus
ACCCTAACCCTAAACCGAACCCTAAACCTAACCCGAACCCTAACCCTAACCCTAACCCTAAAACGAACACTAACCCTAACCCGACCCCTAACCCGAACCCTAACACGAACCCTAAACCTAACCCTAACCCTAACCCTAACCCGAACTCTAACCCTAACCATAACCCGAATCCTAACCTTAACCCGATCCCTAACCCGAAACCTAACCCTAACCCTAACCCGAACACTAACCCTAACCTTAACGCGAACCCTAACCCTAACACTAACCCGAACCCTAAACGTAACACGAACCGTAACCGTAACCCGAACCCTAACCCTAACCCTAACCTGAACCCTAACCCTATCCCTAACCCGAACCCTAACCCGAACCCTAAACCTAACCCTAACCTGAACACTAACCCCTACCCCAACCCGAACCCGAAACCTAACCCGAACCCTAACCCTAACCCTAACCCGAACCCTAACCCTAACCCAAACCCTAAACCTAACCCTAATCTGAACCCTAACCCTAACCCTAACCCTAACACTAACCCCTAACCCTAACCTGAAACCTAACCCGAACCCTAACCCGAACCCGAACCCTAACCCCTAAACCTAACCCGAACCCGAACCCTAAACCTAACCCTAACCCTAACCCGAACCCGAACCCTAACCCTAACCGGAACCCTAACCCTAACCCTAACACTAACCCGAACCCGAACCCTAACCCGAACCCTAGCCCTAACACTAACCCGAACCCTAACCCTAACACGAACCCTAACCCTAACCCGAACCCGAACCCTAACCCTAAACCTAACCCGCACCCTAACCCTAACCCGAACCCGAACCCTAACCGAACCCGAAACCTAACCCTAATCCTAACCCTAACCCTAACCCTAACCGCAACCCTCACGCTAACACTAACCCTAACACTAACCCGAACCCTAACCCTAACCCGAACCCGAACCCTAACTCTAACCCGGACCCTACCCCTAACCGTAATCCGAACACTAACCCTAACCCTAAACCTAACACTAACCCTAACCCGAACCCTAACCCTAACCCTAACCCGAACCCTAACCCTAACCCTAACCCTAACCCTAACACTAACCCTAACCCAAACCCGAACCCTAACACGAACCCGAAACCTAACCCTAACCCGAACACGAACCCTAACCCTAACCCGAACCATAACCCTAACCCTAACCCGAACCCTAAGCCTAACCCTTACCCGAACCCTAACCCTAACCCGAAACCTAACCCTAAACCTAACCCGAATCCTAACCCTAACCCTAACCCGAACCCTAACCCGAACCCTAACCCTAACCCTAACCCTAACACAAACCGTAACCCTAACCCTAACACGAACCCTAACCCTAACCCTAACCCGAACCATAACCCTAACCCTAACCCTAACCCTAACTTGAACCCTAACCCTAACACTAACCCGAACCCTAACCCTAACCCTAACCCTAACCCGAACACTAACCCTAAACCTAACCCTAACCCTAATCCGAAACCTAACGCTAATCCGAACCCTAAACCTAACCCTAACCCTAACCCTAACCCTAAACCCTAACCCTAACCCTAACCCGAATCCTAACCCTAACCCTAACCCTAACCCGAACCCAAACCCTAACCCTAACCCTAACCCTAACCCGAATCCTAACCCTAACCCGAACCCTAACCCTAAACCTAAACCGAACCCGAAACCCAACCCTAACCCTAAACCGAACCCGAACCCTAACCCGAACCCGAACCCTAAATCTAACCCTAAACCTAACCCGAACCCTAACCCTAACCCTAACCCGAACCCTCACCCGACCCTAACCCTAACCCTAACCCGAAACCCAACCCTAACCCAAGCCCGAACCCGAACCCTAACCCTAACCCTAAACCGAACCCTATCCCTAACCCGAACCCTAACCCTAACCCTAACCCTAACCCTAACCGGAACCCTAAACCTAACCCTAACCCGAACCCTAACTCGAACCCTAACACGAACCCTAAACCTAACCCTAACCCTAACCCTAACCCGAACTCTAACCCTAACCCTAACCCAAACCCTAACCCTAACCCGAACCCTAACCCGAACCCTAACCCTAACCCTAAACCGAACCCTAACCCTAACCCTAACCCTAACCCGAACCCTAACCGTAACCCGAACCCTAACCGTAACCCGAACCCTAACCCTAACCCTAACCCTAAACTGAACCCTAAACCTAACCCTAACCCGAACCCTAACCCGAACTCTAACCCTAACCCTAACCTGAACACTAACACCTAACCCCAACCCGAACCCGAACCCTTACCCGAACCCTAACCCTAAACCTAACCCTAACCCGAAACCTAACCCTAACCTGAACCCTAAACCTAACCGTAACCCGATCCCTGACCCTAATCCTAACCCAAAACCTAACCATAACCC
Organism: Urocyon cinereoargenteus; assembly: GCA_032313775.1. Lineage (NCBI taxonomy): Eukaryota > Metazoa > Chordata > Mammalia > Carnivora > Canidae > Urocyon > Urocyon cinereoargenteus. The sequence goes on from JAVLSZ010000125.1 coordinate 317,407, forward strand.
GAACCCTAACCCTAACCCGAACCCTAACACTAACCCTAACCCGAACCCTAACCCAAACCCTAACCCGAACCCTAACCCGAACCCTAACCCTAACCCTAACCTGAACACTAAACCCTAACCCTAACCTGAAACCGAACCCTAACCCGAACCCTAACCCTAACCCTAACTCGAACCCTAACACTAACCCTAAACCTAAACCTAACCCTAACCCGAACCCTAACCCTAACCCAACTCTAACCCTAAACCTAATCCTAACCCGAACCCTAACCCTATCCCGAACCCTAACCCGAACCCTAACCAGAACCCTAACCCTAACCTAACCCTAATCCGAACCCTAACCCTAATCCTAACACTAACCCTAACACTAACCCCTAACCCTAACCCGAAACCAACCCTAACCCTAACCCGAACCCGAACCCTAAACCCTAACCCTAACCCGAACCCGAACCCGAACCCTAAACCTAACCCTAACCCTAACCCTAACCCGAACCCGAACCCTAACGCTAACCCGAACACTATCCCTAACCCTAACCCTAACCCTAAACTTAACCCTAACCCTAACACGAACCCTAAACCTAACCCGAACCCGAACCCTAACCCTAACCCTAAACCTAACCCGCACCCTAACCCTAACCCGAATCCGAACCCTAACCCTAACCCTAAACCAAACCCTAACCCGAAACCTAACCCTAAATCGAACCCGAAACCTAACCCTAACCCTAACCCTAACCCCAACCCTAACACTAACACTAACCCTAACCCTAACCCGAACACTAAACCTAACCCGAACCCTAACCCTAACCCTAACACGGAACCGAACCCTAACCCTAACCCCTAACCCGAACCCTAACCCTAAACCGAACCCTAACCCTAACCCGAACCCTAACCTAACCCTAATACTAACCCTAACCCTAAACCTAACCCTAACCCGAACCCGAACCCGAACCCTAACCTAACCCTAACCCGAACCCTAACCCTAAACCGAACCCGAACCCTAACCCTAACCCGAAAACTAACCCGAACCCAACCCTAACCCGAACCCTAACCCTAACCCGAACCCTAACCCTAACACTGACCCTAACCCGAAACATAAACCTAACCCGAACCCTAACTCTAAACCTAACCCGAACCCTAACCCGAACCCTAACCCTAACCCTAAACCGAACCCTAACCCTAACCCGAACCCTAACCCTAACCCTAACCCGAACCCTCACCTTAACCCTAAACCTAACCCTAACCGTAACCCGAAACCTAAACCTAACCCTAAACCTAACCCTAACCCGTACCCTAACCCTAACCATAACGCGAACCCTAACCCGAACCCTAACCCTAACCCTAACCTGAACACTAATCCCTAACCTTAACCCGAACCCGAACCCTAACCCGAACCCTAACCCTAACCCTATCACGAACCCTAACCCTAACCCTAACACTAACCCTAACCCTAACCCGAGCCTTAACCCTAACTCTAACCCTAACAGTAACCGTAATCCTAACCCGAACCCTAACCCTAACCCTAACCCTAAAACGAACCCTAACCCTAACCCTAACCCTAACCCTAACCCGAACCCTAACCCTAAACCTAACCCGAAACCTAACCCTAACCCTAACCCTAACCCTAACCCGAACCCTAACCCTAACCCCTAACCGTAACCCTAACCCTAACCCGAACCCGAACCGTAACCGTAACCCTAACCCCTAACCCTAACCCTAACCCAAACCCTAACCCGAACCCTTAACCTAACCCTAACCCTAAACCTAACCCGAACCCGAACCCTAACCCGAACCCGAACCCTAACCCTAATCCGAACCCTAACCCTAACCCTAACCCTAACCCTAACCCGAACCCGTACCCTAACCCAAACCCGAACCCTAACCCTAACCCGAACCCTAACGCTAACCCTAACCCTAACCCGAACCCGAACCCTCACCCTAACCCTAACCCTAACACTAACCCTAACCCGAAACCTAAACCTAGCGTAACCCTAACCCGAACCCTAACCTGAGCCCTAACACTAACCCTAACCCTAACACTAAACCGAACCCTAACCCTAACCCTAACCAAACCCTAACCCTAACCCTAACCCGAAACCGAACCCTAACCCTTTACCCGAATCCTAACCCTAACCCGAACACTAACCCAAACACTAACCCGAACACTAACCCTAACCCCGTACCCGAACCCTAACCCTAACCCTAACCCTAACCCGAACCCTAACCCGAACCCTAACCCGAACCCCAAACCTAAACCTAACCCGAAACCGAACCCTAACCCTAACCCTAAACCGATCCCTAAACCAAACCCGAACCCTAACCCTAACCCTAACCCTAAACCGAACCCTAACCCTAACCCGACCCCTAACCCGAACCCTAACACGAACCCTAAACCTAACCCTAACCCTAACCCTAACCCGAACTCTAACCCTAACCATAACCCGAATCCTAACCTTAACCCGAACCCTAAACCGAACCCTAAACCTAACCCTAACCCGAACCCTAACCCTAACCCGAACCCTAACCCTAACCTTAACCCGAACCCTAACCCTAACCCTAACCCGAACCCTAAACGTAACCCGTACCGTAACCGTAACCCGAACCCTAACCCTAACCCTAACACTAACCCTAACCTGAACCCTAACCCTAACCCTAACCCGAACCCTCACCCGAACCCTAAACCTAACCCTAACCTGAAGACTACCCCTAACCCCAACCCGAACCCGAACCCTAACCCGAACCCTAACCCTAACCCTAACCCGAACCCTAACCCTAACCCGAACCCTAAACCTAACCCTAACCCGAACCCTAACCCTAACCAACCCTAACCCTAACCCGAACCCTAACCGTAACCCGAACCCTAACCCTAACCCTAACCCTAACCCGAACCCTAACCCTAACCGTAACCCGAACCCTAACCCGAACCCTAACCCTAAACCTAACCTGAACACTAACCCCTAACCCTAACCCGAACCCGTAGCCTAACCCGAACCCTAACCCTAAACCTAACCCGAATCCTAACCCTAACCCTACCCCTAAACCTAAACCTAACCCGAACCCTAACCCTAACCCTAACTCTAACCCTAAACCTAACCCTAAACCGAACCCTAACCCTAACCCGAACCCTAACCCGAACCCTAACCAGAACCCTAACCCTAACCCTAACCTAACCCTAATCTGAACCCTATCCCTAACCCTAACCCTAACCCTACCCTAACCCTAACACTAACCCCTAACCCTAACCCGAAACCTAACCCGAACCCTAACCCGAACCCGAACACTAACCCCTAAACCAAACCCGAACCCGAACCCTAAACCTAACCCTAAACCTAACCCGAAACCAAACCCTAACCCTAACCCGAACCCTAACCCTAACACGAACCCTAACCCTAAACCGAACCCGAACCCTAACCCTAACCCTAACTCTAACCCAAACCCTAACCCGAACAATAACTCGAACCATAACCCTAACCCGAAACCTAACCCGAACCCGAACCCTAACCCTAAACCTAACCCGAACCCGAACCCTAATCCTAACCCTAACCCGAACCCTAACCCTAACCCTAACCCTAACCCTAACCCTAACCCGAACCCTAACCCTAACCCTAACCCGACCCCTAAAACGAAACCTAACAGGAACCCTAACACTAACCTTAACCCTAAACCGAACCCTAACTCTAACCCGAACCCGAACCCTAACCCGAAACCGAACCCTAACCCTAACCCGACCCCTAAACCTAACCCGAACCCGAACCCTAACCCTAATCCGAAACCTATCCCGAACCCAACCCTAAACCGAAACCTAACCCTAACCCGAACCCTAACCCTAACCCTGACCCTAACCCGAAACATAAACTTAAACCGAACCCTAACCCTAAACCTAAACCGAAACCTAACCCTAACCCTAAACCTAACCCTAACCCGAACCCGAACCCTAACCCGAACCCTTACCCTAACCCTAATCCGAACCCTACCCTAACCCTAACCCTAACCCTAACCCTAACCCGAACCCGAACCCTAACCCTAAACCGAACCCTAACCCTAACCCTAACAATAACCCAAACCCTAACCCTAACCCTAACCCTAACCCGAACCCTAACCCTAACCCTAACCCTAACCCTAACCCGAACCCGAACCCTAACCCGAACCCTTACCCTAACCCTAATCCGAACCCTACCCTAACCCTAACCCTAACCCTAACCCTAACACTAACCCAAACCCTAACCCTAACCCTAACCCTAACCCGAACCCTAACCCTAACCCTAACCCTAACCCTAACCCTAACCCGAACCTTAACTCTAACCCTAACCCTAACCCGAACCCTAAACCTAACCCTAACCCTAACCGTAACCCTAACCCTAACCCCAACCCTAACCCTAACCCTAACCCGAACCCTAAACCTAACCCCTAACCCTAACCCTAACCCGAACCCGAACCCGAAACCAAACCCTAACCCTAACCCCTAACCCTAACCCTAACCCTAACCCGAACCCTAACCCTAACCCTAACCCTAACCCGAACCCGAACCCTAACCCGAACCCTAAACCTAACCCTAATACGAACCCTAACCCTAACGCTAACCCTAACCCTAATCCGAACCCTAACCCTAACACTAAACAAAACCCTAACCCCTAACCCGAACCCGAACACGAACCCGAACCCGAACCCTAAACCTACCCCGAACCCGAACCAAATCATAACCCTAACCCGAATCCGAACCCTAAACCGAACCGTAACCCTAACCCTAACGCGAACCCTAACCCTAACCCGAACCCTAACCCTAACACTAACCCGAACCCTAAACGTAACCCGAACCGTAACCGTAACCCGAACCCTAACCCTAACCCTAACCCTAACCTGAACCCTAACCCTAACCCGAACCCTAACCCTATCCCGAACCCTAAACCTAACCCTAACCCGAACCCTAACCCTAACCCTAACCCGAACCCTAACCCTAACCCTAACCCTAACCCGAACCCTAACCCTAACCGTAACCCGAACCCTAACCCTAACCCTAACCTGAACACTAACCCCTAAACCTAACCCGAACCCGTACCCTAACCCGAACCCTAACCCTAACCCTAACCTGAATCCTAACCCTAACCCTACCCCTAAACCTAAACCTAACCCGAACCCTAACCCTAACCCTAACTCTAACCCTAAACCTAACCCTAACCCGAACCCTAACCCTAACCCGAACCCTAACCCGAACCCTAACCAGGACCCTAACCCTAACCCTAACCTAACCCTAATCTGAACCCTAACCCTAACCATAACCCTAACCCTAACCCTAACACTAACCCCTAACCCTAACCCGAAACCTAACCCGAACCCTAACCCGAACCCGAACCCTAACCCCTAAACCTAACCCGAACCCGAACCCTAAACCTAACCCTAACCCTACCCCGAAACCAAACCCTAACCCTAACCCGAACCCTAACGCTAACACGAACCCTAAACCTAACCCGAACCCGAACCCTAACCCTAAACCTAACCCGAACCCGAACCCTAACCCTCACCCTAACCCGAACCCTAACCCTAACCCTAACCCTAACCCGAACCCGAACCCTAACCCTAACCCTAACCCGACCCCTAAACCGAAACCTAACACGAACCCTAACACTAACCTTAACCCTAAACCGTACCCTAACTCTAACCCGAACCCGAACCCTAACCCGAACCCGAACCCTAACCCTAACCCGACCCCTAAACCTAACCCTAACCCTTACCCTAACCCTAACCCTAATCCGAACCTAACGCTAATCCGAACCCTAAACATAACCCTAACCCTAACACTAACCGTAAACCCTAACCCTAACCCTAACCCGAATCCTAACCCTAACCCTAACGCAAACCCTAACCCTAACCCTAACCCGAATCCTAACCCTAACCCGAACCCTAACCCTAAACCTAACCCGAACCCGAACCCCAACCCTAACCCTAAACCGAACCCGAACCCTAACCCTAACCCGAACCCTAACCCTAACCCGAACCCTAACCCTAAACCGAACCCGAACCCGAAACCTAAACCTAACCCGAACCCTAAACCTAACCCTAACCCTAACACGAACCCTAACCCAAACCCGAACCCTAACCCTAACGCTAACCCGAACCATAACCCTAACCCTAACCCTAACCCTAACTCGAACCCTAACCCTAACCCTAACCCGAAACCTAACCCTAACCCTAACCCGAACCATAACCCTAACCCTAACCCTAACCCTAACTCGAACCCTAACCCTAACCCTAACCCGAAACCTAACCCTAACCCTAACCCTAACCCGAACACTTACCCTAAACCTAACCCTAACCCTAATCCGAAACCTAACGCTAATCCGAACCCTAAACCTAACCCTAACCCTAACCCTAACCCTAAACCCTAACCCTAACCCTAACCCGAATCCTAATCCTAACCCTAACCCTAACCCTAACTCGAACCCTAACCCTAACCCTAACCCGAAACCTAACCCTAACCCTAACCATAACCCGAACACTTACCCTAAACCTAACCCTGACACTAATCCGAAACCTAACGCTAATCCGAACCCTATACCTAACCCTAACCCTAACCCTAAACCTAAACCCTAACCCTAACCCTAACCCGAATCCTAACACTAACCCTAACCCTAACCCGAACCCAAACCCTAACCCTAACCCTAACCCTAACCCGAATCCTAACCCTAACCCGAACCCTAACCCTAAACCTAAACCGAACCCGAAACCCAACCCTAACCGTAACCCGAACCCGAACCCTAACCCTAACCCGAACCCTAAACCTAACCCTAACCCTAACCCGAACGCTAACCCTAACCCTAACCCGAACCCTCACCCGACCCTAACCCTAACCCTAACCCGAACCCAACCCTAACCCTAGCCCGAACCCGAACACTAACCCTAACCCTAAACCGAACCCTAACCCTAAACCGAACCCTAACCCTAACCCTAACCCTAACCCGAACCCTAACGCTAACCCTAACCCTACCCCTAACCCGAAACCTAACACGAACCCTAAACCTAACCCTAACCCTAACCCTAACGCGAACTCTAACCCTAACCCTAACCCAAACCCTAACCCTAACCCGAACCCTAACCCGAACCCTAAACCTAACTCGAACACTAACCCTAACCCAAACCCTAAACCTAACCTTAACCCGAACCCTAACCCTAACCCTAACCCTAACCCGAACCCTAACCGTAACCCGAACCCTAACCGTAACCCGAGCCCTAACCCTAACCCTAACCCTAACCCTAAACTGAACCCTAACACTAACCCTAACCCGAACCCTAACCCGAACCCTAACCCTAAACCTAACCTGAAAACTAACACCTAACCCCAACCCGAACCCGAACCCTAACCCGAACCCTAACCCTAATCCTAAACCTAACCCGAAACCTAACCCTAACCTGAACCCTAAACCTAACCCTAACCCGATCCCTAACCCTAACCCTAACCCAAACCCTAACCATAACCCGAACCCTAACCCTAACCCGAATCCTAACCCTAACCCTAACCCGAACCCTAACCCTAACCCTAACCTGAACCCTAACCTGAACCCTAACCCTAACCTGAACACTAAACCCTAACCCTAACCCGAACCCGAACCCTAACCCGAACCCTAACCCTAACCCTAACCCGAACCCTAACCTTAACCCTAACCCTAAACCTAACCCTAACCCGAACCCTAACCCTAACCCTAACTCTAACCCTAAACCTAACCCTAACCCGAAACCTAACCCTAACCCGAACCCTAACCCGAACCCTAACCAGAACCCTAACCCTAACCTAACCCTAATCCGAACCCTAACCGTAATCCTAACCCTAACCCTAACACTAACCCCTAACCCTAACCCGAAACCAACCCAAACCCTAACCCGAACCCGAACCCTAACCCCTAACCCTAACCCGAACCCGAACCCGAACCCTAAACCTAACCCTACCCTAACCCTAACCCGACCCGAACCCTAACGCTAACCCGAACCCTAACCCTAACCCTAACCCTAACCCTAAACTTAACCCTAACCCTAACCCGACCCGTAAACCTAACCCGAACCCGAACCCTAACCCTAACCCGAAACCTATCCCGAACCCAACCCTAAACCGAAACCTAACCCTAACCCGAACCCTAACCCTAACCCTGACCCTAACCCGAAACATAAACCTAACCCGAACCCTAACCCTAAACCTAAACCGAAACCTAACCCTAACCCTAAACCTAACCCTAACCCGAACCCGAACCCTAACCCGAACCCTTACCCTAACCCTAATCCGAACCCTACCCTAACCCTAACCCTAACCCTAACCCTAACCCTAACCCGAAGCCGAACCCTACTCCCTAACCCGAACCCTAACCCTAACCCTAACACTAACCCAAACCCTAACCCTTACCCTAACCCTAATCCGAACTCTACCCTAAACCTAACCCTAACCCTAACCCGAAGCCGAACCCTAACCCTAACCCGAACCCTAACCCTAACCCTAACACTAACCCAAACCCTAACCCTAACCCTAACCCGAAACCTAACCCTAACCCTAACCCTAACCCTAACCCTAACCCTAACACTAACCCAAACCCTAACCCTAACCCTAACCCTAACCCTAACCCGAACCCTAACCCTAACCCTAACCCGAACCCGAACCCTAACCCGAACCCTAAACCTAAACTTAATCCGAACCCTAACCCTAACGCTAAACCTAACCCGAACCCTAACCCTAACACTAACCCGAACCCTAACCCCTAACCCGAACCCGAACCCGAACCCGAACCCTAACCCTACCCCGAACCCGAACCAAATCATAACCCTAACCCGAAGCCGAACCCTAACCCGAACCGTAACCCTAACCCTAACGCGAACCCTAACCCTAACCCGAACCCTAACCCGAACCCTAACCCTAACCCTAACCCTAACCCGAACCCTAACCCGAACCATAACCCGAACCCTAACCCGAATCCTAACCCTAACCCTAACCCTAACCCGAACACTAACCCTAACCCTTACCCTAACCTAACCCTATTCCGAACCTAACGCTAATCCGAACCCTAAACATAACCCTAACCCTAACACTAACCGTAAACCCTAACCCTAACCCGAATCCTAACCCTAACCCTAACCCAAACCCTAACCCTAACCCTAACCCGAATCCTAACCCTAACCCGACCCTAACCCTAACCCTAACCCGAACCCTAAACCTAACCCGAAACCGAACCCCAACCCTAACCCTAACCCGAACCCGAACCCTAACCCTAACGCGAACCATAAATCTAACCCTAACCCTAACCCGAACCCTAACCCTAACCCTAATCCGAACCCTCACCCGACCCTAACCCTAACCCTAACCCGAACCCTAACCCTAAACCTAACCCTAAAACGAACCTTAACCCTAACCCTAACCCTAACCCAAACCTAACCCGAACCCTAACCCTAACCCTAAACCGAACCCTAACCCTAACCCTAACCCTAACCCTAACCCGAACCCTAACAGTAACCCCTAAACATAACCCTAACCCTAACCCGAACCCGAACCCTCACCCTAACCCTAACCCCTAACCCTAACCCTAACCCTAACCCTAACCCGAACCCTAAACCTAACACTAACGTTAACCCTAACCCGAACCCTAACCCTAACCCGAACCCTAACCCTAATCCTAACCCGAACCCTAAACCGAACCCTAACCCTAACCCTAACCCGAACCCTAACCTTAAACCGAACCCTAACCCTAACCCTAACCCTAACCCAAACCCTAACCCTCACCCTAAACCTAACCCGAAAACTAACCCTAAACCTAACCCTAACCCTAACCCGAACCCTAACACTAACCCTAAAACGAACACAAACACGAACCCTAACACTAATTCTAACCCCGAACCCGAACCCTAACCCTAACCCTAACCCGAACCCTAACCCGAACCCTAACACGAACCCCAACCCTAACCCTAACCCGAACCCGAACCCTAACCCTAAACCTAACCCTAAGCCGAACTCTAACCCTAACCCTAACCCGAACCCTAACCCTAACTCTAACCCGACCCCTAACCCGAACCCTAACACGAACCCTAAACCTAACCCTAAGCCTAACCCTAAGCCGAACTCTAACCCTAACCCTAACCCGAACCCTAACCCTAACCCGAACCCTAACCCGAACCCTAACCCTAACCCTAACCCGAACCCAACCCCTAACCCAAACCCTAACCCTAACCTGAACCCTAAACCTATTCCTAACCCGAACCCTAACCCTAACCCTAACCCGAACCCTAACCGCATTCCGAACCCTAACCCTAACCCTAACCCTAACCCGAACCCTAAACCTAAACCTAACCCGAACCCTAACCCGAACCCTAAACCTAACCCTAAACTGAACACTAACCCCATACCCTAACCCGAACAGTAACCCTAACCTGAACCCTAAACCTAACCCTAACCCGAACCCTAACCGTAACCCGAACCCTAACCCTAACCCTAACCCTAACCCGAACCCGAACCCTAAACCTAACCCTAACCCCTAACCCGAACCCTAAACCTAACCCTAACCCGAACCCTAACCCTAAACCTAACCCGAATCCTAAACCTAACCCTAACCCGAACCCTAACCCGAACCCTAACCCTAACCCTAACCGGAACCCGAACCCTAACCCTAAACCTAACCCGAACCCTAACCCTAACCCGAACCCGAACCGTAACCCTAACCCTAACCCGAACCCTAACCCTAAACCGAAACCGAACCCTAACCCTAACCCAAAAACTAACCCGTACCCAACCCTAACCCGAACCCTAACCCTAACCCGAAACCTAACCTTAACCCTGACCCTAACCCGAAACATCAACCTAACCCAAACCCTAACCCTAAACCTAACCCGAACACTAAGCCGTACCCTAACCCTAACCCTAACACGAACCCTAACCCTAACCCTAAACCTAACCCTAACCCTAACCCGAACCCTCACCTTTACCCTAACCCGAACCCTAACCGTAACCCGAACCCTAAACCTAACCCTAAACCTAACCCTAACCCGAACCCTAACCATAACCCTAACGCGAACCCTAACCCGAACCCTAACCCTAACCTTAACCTGAACACTAATCCCTAACCTTAACCCGAACCCGAACCCTAACCCGAACCCTAACCCTAACATTATCACGAACCCTAACCCTAACCCTAACCCTAACACTAACCCGAGCCCTAACCCTAACCCTAACCCTAACAGTAACCCTAATCCTAACCCGAACCCTAACCCTAACCCTAACCCTAAATCGAACCCTAACCCTAACCCTAACCCTAACCCTAACCCTAACCCGAACCCCAACCCTAACCCTAACCCGAACCCGAACCCTAACCCTAACCCTAAACCGAAACCTAAACCTAACCCGAACCCTAACCCTAACCCTAACCCTAAACCGAACCTTAACCCTAACCCGACTCCTAACCCGAACCCTAACACGAACCCTAAACCTAACCCTAACCCTAACCCGAACTCTAACCCTAACCATAACCCGAACCCTAACCTTAACCCGAACCCTAACCCGAACCCTAACCCTAACCCTAACCCTAACCCGAACCCTAACCCTAACCCGAACCCTAACCCTAACCCTAACCCGACCCCTAACCCGAAACCTAACACGAACCCTAAACCGAACCCTAACCCTAACCCTAACCCTAACCTGAACCCTTAACTGAACCCTAACCCTAACCCTAACACGAACCCTAACCCTAACCAAAACCCTAACCCTATCCCTAACCCGAACCCTAACCCTAACCCTAACCCGAACGCTAACCCGAACCCTAACCCTAACCCTAACCTGAACACTAACGCCTAACCCCAACCCGAACCCGAACTCTAACCCGAACCCTAAACCTAACCCGAACCCTAAACCTAACCTGAACCCTAAACCTAACCCTAACCCGAACCCTAACCCTAACCCTAACCCGAACCCTAACCGTAATCCGAACCCTAACACTAACCCTAACCCTAACCCTAACCCGAACACTAACCCTAACCCTAACCCGAACCTAACCCGAAACCTAACCCTAACCATAACCTGAACACTAACACCTAACCCTAACCCCGAACCCGAACCCTAAACCGAACCCTAACCCTAACCCTAACCCAAACCCTAACGCTAAATCTAACCCTATACCTAAACCTAACCCGAACCCTAACCCTAACCCTAAGTCTAACCCTAAACCTAACCCTAACATGAACCCTAACCCTAACCCGAACCCTAACCCGAACCCTAAACAGAACCCTAACCCTAACCCTAACCTAACCCTAATACGAACCCTAACCCTAACCCTAACCCTAACCCTAACCCTAACACTAACACCTAACCCTAACCCGAAACCTAACCCTAACCCGAACCCGAACCCGAACCCTAACCCCTAACCCTAACCCGAACCCGAACCCTAAACCTAACCCTAACCCTAACCCTAACCCGAACCCGAACCCTAACCCTAACCCGAACCCTAACCCTAACCCTAACACTAACCCGAACCCGAACCCTAACCCGAACCCTAACCCTAACCCTAACCCGAACCCTAACCCTAACACGAACCCTAACCCTAACCCGAACCCGAACCCTAACCCTAAACCTAAACCTAACCCGCACCCTAACCCGAACCCGTACCCGAACCCTAACCGAAAGCGAAACCTAACCCTAATCCTAACCCTAACCCTAACCCTAACCCCAACCCTCACACTAACACTAACACTAACACTAACCCGAACCCTAACCCTAACCCGAACCCGAACCCTAACTCTAACCCTAACCCTACACCTAACCCTAACCCAAACCCTAACCCTAACCCGAACCCGAAACCTAACACTAACCCTAACCCTAACCCTAACCCTAACACCAAACCTAACCCTAACACTAACCCTAACACTAACCCGAACCCTAACCCTAACCCTAACCCTAACACTAACCCGAACACGAACCCTAACCCGAACCCTACCCCTAACCCTAATCCGAACACTAACCCTAACCTTAAACCTAACACTAACCCGAACCCGAACCCTAACCTTAACCCTAAACCGAAACCTAACCCTAACCCGAACCCTAACCCTAACCCGAAATCTAACCCTAAACCTAACCAGAAACCAAACCCGATCCCTAACCCTAACCCTAACCCGAACCCTAACCTGAACCCTAACACTAACCCTAACCCGAACCCTAACCCTAACCCTAACCCGAACCCTAACCCTAACCTGAACCCAACACTAACCCTAACCCTAACCCTAACCCGAACCCTCACCCGACCCTAAACCTAACCCTAACCCGAAACTCAACCCTAACCCTAGCCCGAACCCCAAACCTAACCCTAACCCTAAACCGAACCCTAACCCTAAACCGAACCCTAAACCTAACCCTAACCCTAACCCGAACCCTAACACTAACCCTAACCCTACCCCTAAACCGAACCCTAACACGAACCCTAAACCTAACGCTAGCCCTAACCCTAACCCGAACTCTAACCCTAACCCTAACCCGAACCCTAACCCGAACCCTAACACGAACCCTAACCCTAACCCGAACCCGAACCCTAACCCTAACCCAAACCCTAACACTAACCTTAACCCGAACCCTAACCCTAACCCTAACCCTAACCCGAACCCTAACCGTAACCCGAACCCTAACCGTAACCCGAACCCTAAACCTAACCCTAACCCTAAACTGAACCCTAACCCTAACCCTAACCCGAACCCTAACCCGAACCCTAACCCTAACCCTAACCTGAACACTAACACCTAACCCCAACCCGAACCCGAACCCTAACCCGAACCCTAACCCTAATCCTAACCCTAACCCGAAACCTAACCCGAACCTGAACCCTAAACCTAACCCTAACCCGAACCCTAACCCTAACCCTAACCCAAACCCTAACCATAACCCGAACCCTAACCCTAAACCGAACCCTACCCCTAACCCTAACCTGAACCCTAACCCTAACCCTAACCCGAACCCTAACCCGAACCCTAACCCTAACCGTAACCTGGACACTAAACCCTAACCCTAACCCGAACCCGAACCCTAACCCGAACCCTAACCCTAACCCTAACCCGAACCCTAACCCTAACACTAACCCTAAACCTAACCCTAACCCGAACCCTAACCCTAACCCTAACTCTAACCCTAAACCTAACCCTAACCCTAACCCTAACCCTAACCCTAATCCGAACCCTAATCCTAATCCTAACCCTAACCCTAACACTAACCCCTAACCCTAACACAAAACCAAACCTAACCCTAACCCGAACCCGAACCCTAACCCCTAACCCTAACCCGAACCCGAACCCGAACCCTAAACCTAACCCTAACCCTAAACCTAACCCGAACCCGAACCCTAACGCTAACCCGAACCCTAACCCTAACCTTAACCCTAACCGTAAACGGAACCCTAACCCTAACACGAACCCTAAACCTAACCCGAACCCGAACCCTAACCCTAACCCTAAACCTAACCCTAACCCGAAACCTAACCCTAAACCGAACCCGAAACCTAAACCTAACCATAACCCTAACCCTAACCCTAACCCCAACCCTAACACTAACACTAACCCTAACCCTAACCCGAACACTAAACCTAACCCGAACCCTAACCCTAACCCTAAACCGAAACCGAACCCTAACCCTAACCCCTAACCCGAACCCTAACCTAACCCTAATCCGAACCCTAACCCTAAACCTAACACTAACCCGAACCCGAACCCTAAACCTAACCCTAACCCCTAACCCGAACCCTAAACCTAACCCTAACCCGAACCCTAACCCTAACCCTAACACAAACCCTAACCCGAACCCTAAACCTAACACTAACCCTAACCTTAACCCTAACCCGAACCCTAACCTTAAACCGAACCCTAACCCTAACCCTAACCCTAACCCAAACCCTAACCCTAACCCTAACCCTAACCCGAAAACTAACCCTAAACCTAACCCTAACCCTAACCCGAACCCTAACTCTAACCCTAAAACGAACACAAACACGAACCCTAACACTAATCCTAACACCGAACCCGAACCCTAACCCTAAACCTAACCCGAACCCCAACCCTAACCCTAACCCGAACCCCAACCCTAACCCTAACCCGAACCCGAACCCTAACCCTAAACCTAACCCTAAGCCGAACTCTAACCCTAACCCTAACCCGAACCCTAACCCTAACTCTAACCCGACCCCTAACCCGAACCCTAACACGAACCCTAAACCTAAACCTAAACCTAACCCTAAGCCGAACTCTAACCCTAACCCTAACCCGAACCCTAACCCTAACCCGAACCCTAACCCGAACCCTAACCCTAACCCTAACCCGAACCCAACCCCTAACCCAAACCCTAACCCTAACCTGAACCCTAAACCTATTCCTAACCCGAACCCTAACCCTAACCTAACCCGAACCCTAACCGCAATCCGAACCCTAACCCTAACCCTAACCCTAACCCGAACCCTAAACCTAAACCTAACCCGAACCCTAACCCGAACCCTAAACCTAACCCTAAACTGAACACTAACCCCATACCCTAACCCGAACAGTAACCCTAACCTGAACCCTAAACCTAACACTAACCCGAACCCTAAACCTAACCCTAACCCGAACCCTAACCGTAACCCGAACCCTAACCCTAACCCTAACCCTAACCCGAACCCGAACCCTAAACCTAACCCTAACCCCTAACCCGAACCCTAAACCTAACCCTAACCCGAACCCTAACCCTAAACCTAACCCGAATCCTAACCCTAACCCTAACCCGAACCCTAAACCGAACCCTAACCCTAACCCTAACCGGAACCCGAACCCTAACCCTAAACCTAACCCAAACCCTAACCCTAACCCGAACCCAAACCGTAACCCTAACCCTAACCCGAACCCTAACCCTAAACCGAAACCGAACCCTAACCCTAACCCGAAAACTAACCCGTACCCAACCCTAACCCGAACCCTAACCCTAACCCGAACCCTAACCTTAACCCTGACCCTAACCCGAAACATCAACCTAACCCGAACCCTAACCCTAAACCTAACCCGAACACTAAGCCGTACCCTAACCCTAACCCTAACACGAACCCTAACCCTAACCCTAAACCTAACCCTAACCCTAACCCGAACCCTCACCTTTACCCTAACCCGAACCCTAACCTAACCCGAACCCTAAACCTAACCCTAAACCTAACCCTAACCCGAACCCTAACCATAACCCTAACGCGAACCCTAACCCGAACCCTAACCCTAACCTTAACCTGAACACTAATCCCTAACCTTAACCCGAACCCGAACCCTAACCCGAACCCTAACCCTAACATTATCACGAACCCTAACCCTAACCCTAACCCTAACACTAACCCGAGCCCTAACCCTAACCCTAACCCTAACAGTAACCCTAATCCTAACCCGAACCCTAACCCTAACCCTAACCCTAAATCGAACCCTAACCCTAACCCTAACCCTAACCCTAACCCGAACCCTAACCCGAACCCTAACCCGAACCCGAACCCTAACCCTAACCCTAAACCGAAACCTAAACCTAACCCGAACCCTAACCCTAACCCTAACCCTAAACCGAACCTTAACCCTAACCCGACTCCTAACCCGAACCCTAACACGAACCCTAAACCTAACCCTAACCCTAACCCGAACTCTAACCCTAACCATAACCCGAACCCTAACCTTAACCCGAACCCTAACCCGAACCCTAACCCTAACCCTAACCCTAACCCGAACCCTAACCCTAACCCTAACCCGAACCCTAACCCTAACCCTAACCCGACCCCTAACCCGAAACCTAACAGGAACCCTAAACCTAACCCTAACCCTAACCCTAACCCTAACCTGAACCCTTAACTGAACCCTAACCCTAACCCTAACACGAACCCTAACCCTAACCAAAACCCTAACCCTAACCCTAACCCGAACCCTAACCCTAACCCTAACCCGAAACCTAACCGTAACCCGAACCCTAACCGTAACACGAACCATAACCCTAACCCTAACCCTAACCTGAACCCTAACCCTAACCCTAACCCGAACCCTAACCCGAACCCTAACCCTAACCCTAACCTGAACACTAACGCCTAACCCCAACCCGAACCCGAACTCTAACCCGAACCCTAAACCTAACCCGAACCCTAAACCTAACCTGAACCCTAAACCTAACCCTAACCCGAACCCTAACCCTAACCCTAACCCGAACCCTAACCGTAATCCGAACCCTAACCCTAACCCTAACCCTAACCCTAACCCGAACACTAACCCTAACCCTAACCCGAACCTAACCCGAAACCTAACCCTAACCATAACCTGAACACTAACACCTAACCCTAACCCGAACCCGAACCCTAAACCGAACCCTAACCCTAACCCTAACCCGAACACTAACGCCAAATCTAACCCTATACCTAAACCTAACCCGAACCCTAACCCTAACCCTAAGTCTAACCCTAAACCTAACCCTAACCTGAACCCTAACCCTAACCCGAACCCTAACCCGAACCCTAAACAGAACCCTAACCCTAACCCTAACCTAACCCTAATCCGAACCCTAACCCTAACCCTAACCCTAACCCTAACACTAACACCTAACCCTAACCCGAAACCTAACCCTAACCCTAACCCGAACCCGAACCCTAACCCCTAACCCTAAACCGAACCCGAACCCTAAACCTAACCCTAACCCTAACCCTAACCCGAACCCGAACCCTAACTCTAACCCGAACCCTAACCCTAACCCTAACACTAACCCGAACCCGAACCCTAACCCGAACCCTAACCCTAACCCTAACCCGAACCCTAACCCTAACACGAACCCTAATCCTAACCCGAACCCGAACCCTAACCCTAAACCTAAACCTAACCCGCACCCTAACCCGAACCCGAACCCGAACCCTAACCGAAAGCGAAACCTAACCCTAATCCTAAACCTAACCCTAACCCTAACCCCAACCCTCACACTAACACTAACACTAACACTAACCCGAACCCTAACCCTAACCCGAACCCGAACCCTAACTCTAACCCTAACCCTACACCTAACCCTAACCCAAACCCTAACCCTAACCCGAACCCGAAACCTAACACTAACCCTAACCCTAACCCTAACCCTAACACCAAACCTAACCCTAACACTAACCCTAACACTAACCCGAACCCTAACCCTAACCCTAACCCTAACACTAACCCGAACACGAACCCTAACACGAACCCTACCCCTAACCCTAATCCGAACACTAACCCTAACCTTAAACCTAACACTAACCCGAACCCGAACCCTAACCTTAACCCTAAACCGAAACCTAACCCTAACCCGAACCCTAACCCTAACCCGAAATCTAACCCTAAACCTAACCAGAAACCAAACCCGAACCCTAACCCTAACCCTAACCCGAACCCTAACCTGAACCCTAACACTAACCCTAACCCGAACCCTAACCCTAACCCTAACCCGAAACCTAACCCTAACCTGAAACCTAACACTAACCCTAACCCTAACCCTAACCCGAACCCTCACCCGACCCTAACCCTAACCCTATCCCGAAACTCAACCCTAACCCTAGCCCGAACCCCAAACCTAACCCTAACCCTAAACCGAACCCTAACCCTAAACCGAACCCTAAACCTAACCCTAACCCTAACCCGAACCCTAACACTAACCCTAACCCTACCCCTAACCCGAACCCTAACACGAACCCTAAACCTAACCCTAAACCTAACCCTAACCCGAACTCTAACCCTAACCCTAACCCGAACCCTAACCCGAACCCTAACACGAACCCTAACCCTAACCCGAACCCGAACCCTAACCCTAACCCAAACCCTAACCCTAACCTTAACCCGAACCCTAACCCTAACCCTAACCCTACCCCGAAACCTAACCGTAACCCGAACCCTAACCGTAACCCGAAACCTAACCCTAACCCTAACCCTAAACTGAACCCTAACCCTAACCCTAACCCGAACCCTAACCCGAACCCTAACCCTAACCCTAACCTGAACACTAACACCTAACCCCAACCCGAACCCGAACCCTAACCCGAACCCTAACCCTAATCCTAACCCTAACCCGAAACCTAACCCGAAACTGAACCCTAAACCTAACCCTAACCCGAACGCTAACCCTAACCCTAACCCAAACCCTAACCATAACCCGAACCCTAACCCTAAACCGAACCCTACCCCTAACCCTAACACGAACCCTAACCCTAACCCTAACCCGAACCCTAACCCGAACCCTAACCCTAACCGTAACCTGGACACT
This sequence comes from Urocyon cinereoargenteus, assembly GCA_032313775.1. Lineage (NCBI taxonomy): Eukaryota > Metazoa > Chordata > Mammalia > Carnivora > Canidae > Urocyon > Urocyon cinereoargenteus. Next base: position 336,644 of record JAVLSZ010000125.1, read on the forward strand.
AAACCCTAACCCTAACCCTAACCCGAACCCTAACCCTAACGCTAACCCTAAACCTAACCCTAACCCGAACCCTAACCCTAACCCTAACTCTAACCCTAAACCTAACCCTAACCCTAACCCTAACCCTAACCCGAACCCTAACCCGAACCCTAACCAGAACCCTAACCCTAACCTAACCCTAATCCGAACCCTAACCCTAATTCTAACCCTAACCCTAACACTAACCCCTAACCCTAACACGAAACCAAACCTAACCCTAACCCGAAACCGAACCCTAACTCCTAACCCGAACCCTAACCCTAACCCGAACCCTAACCCTAACCTTAACCCGAACCCTAAACCTAACACTAACCCGAACCCTAAACGTAACCCGAACCGTAACCGTAACCCGAACCCTAACCCTAACCCTAACCCTAACCCTAACCTGAACCCTAACCCTAACCCTAACCTGAACCCTAACCCGAACCCTAAACCTAACCCTAACTTGAACACTAACCCCTAACCCCAACCCGAACCCGAACCCTAACCCGAACCCTAAACCTAACCCTAACCCGAACCCTAACCCTAACCCGAAACCTAAACCTAACCCTAACCCGAACCCTAACCTAAACCTAACCCGAACACTAACCGTAACCCGAACCCTAACCCTAACCCTAACCCTAACCTGAACCCTAACCCTAATCGTAACCCGAACCCTAACCCGAACCCTAAACCTAACCCTAACCTGAACACTAACCCCTAAACCTAACCCGAACCCGTACCCTAACCCGAACCCTAACCCTAACCCTAACCCGAATCCTAACCCTAACCCTACCCCTAAACCTAAACCTAACCCGAACCGTAACCCTAACCCTAACTCTAACCCTAAACCTAACCCTAACCCGAACCCTAACCCTAACCCGAACCCTAACCCGAACCCTAACCAGAACCCTAACCCTAACCCTAACCTAACCCTAATCTGAACCCTAACCCTAACCCTAACCCTAACCCTAACCCTAACCCCTAACCCTAACCCGAAACCTAACCCGAACCCGAACCCGAACCCGAACCCTAACCCCTAACCCTAACCCGAAACCCGAACCCTAAACCTAACCCTAACCCTATCCCGAAACCAAACCCTAACCCTAACCCGAACCCTAACCCTAACACGAACCCTAACCCTAACCCGAACCCGAACCCTAACCCTAAAACCTAACTCTAACCCAAACCCTAACCCGAACCCGAACTCGAACCATAACCCTAACCCGAAACCTAACCCGAACCCGAACCCTAACCCTAAACCTAACCCGAACCCGAACCCTAACCCTAAACCTAACCCGAACCCGAACCCTAACCCTAACCCGAACCCTAACCCTAACCCTAACCCTAACCCTAACCCTAACCCGAAACCTAACCCTAACCCTAACCCGACCCCTAAAACGAACCCTAACACGAACCCTAACACTAACCTTAACCCTAACCCGAACCCTAACTCTAACCCGAACCCGAACCCTAACCCGAACCCGAACCCTAACCCTAACCCGACCCCTAACCCTAACCCGAACCCGAACCCTAACCCTAACCCGAAAACTATCCCGAACCCAACCCTAAACCGAACCCTAACCCTAACCCGAACCCTAACCCTAACCCTGACCGTAACCCGAAACATAAACCTAACCCGAACCCTTACCCTAACCCTAATCCGAACCCTACCCTAACCCTAACCCTAACCCTAACCCGAACCCGAACCCTAACCCTAACCCGAACCCGAACCCTAACCCTAACCCGAACCCTAACCCTAACCCGAACCCTAACCCTAACCCTGACCCTAACCCGAACATAAACCTAACCCGAACCCTTACCCTAACCCTAATCCGAACCCTACCCTAACCCTAACCCTAACCCTAACCCGAACCCGAACCCTAACCCTAACCCGAACCCTAACCCTAACCCTAACCATAACCCAAACCCTAACCCTAACCCTAACCCTAACCCGAACCCTAACCCTAACCCTAACCCTAACCCTAACCCGAACCCTAACTCTAACCCTAACCCTAACCCGAAACCTAACCCTAACCCTAACCCTAACCCGAACCCTAACCCTAACCCTAACCCTAACCCTAACCCGAACCCTAACCCTAACCCCTAACCCTAACCCTAACCCTAACCCGAACCCGAAACCAAACCCTAACCCTAACCCCTAACCCTAACCCTAACCCTAACCCGAAACCTAACCCTAACCCTAACCCTAACCCGAACCCGAACCCTAACCCGAACCCTAAACCTAACCCTAATCCGAACCCTAACCCTAACGCTAACCCTAACCCTAACCCGAAACCTAACCCTAACACTAACCCGAACCCTAACCCCTAACCCGAACCCGAACCCGAACCCGAACCCTAACCCTACCCCGAACCCGAACCAAATCATAACCCTAACCCGAAGCCGAAACCTAACCCGAACCGTAAACCTAACCCTAACGCGAACCCTAACCCTAACCCGAACCCTAACCCGAACCCTAAACCTAACCCTAACCCGAACCCTAACCCGTACCCTCACCCGAACCCTAACCCGAAACCTAACTCTAACCCTAACCCTAACCCGAACACTAACCCTAACCCTTACCCTAACCCTAACCCTAATCCGAACCTAACGCTAAACCGAACCCTAAACATAACCCTAACCCTAACACTAACCGTAAACCCTAACCCTAACCCTAACCCGAATCCTAACCCTAACCCTAACCCAAACCCTAACCCAAACCCTAACCCTAACCCTAACCCGAATCCTAACCCTTACCCGAACCCTAACCCTAAACCTAACCCGAACCCGAACCCCAACCCTAACCCTAACCCGAACCCGAACCCTAACCCTAAACCGAACCCTAAATCTAACCCTAAACCTAACCCGAACCCTAACCCTAACCCTAACCCGAACCCTCACCCGACCGTAACCCTAACCCTAACCCGAACCCTAACCCTAACCCTAACCCTAAAACGAACCCTAACCCTAACCCTAACCCTAACCCATACCTAACCCGAACCCTAACCCTAACCTTAACCCGAACCCTAACCCTAACCCTAATCCTAACCCTAACCCGAACCCTAACAGTAACCCCTAACCATAACCCTAACCCTAACCCGAACCCGAACCCTCACCCTAACCCTAACCCCTAACCCTAACCCTAACCCTAACCCTAAACCGAACCCTAAACCTAACCCTAACGCTAACCCTAACCCGAACCCTAACCTTAACCCGAACCCTAAACCTAACCCTAACCCGAACCCTAACCCGAACACTAACCCGAACCCTAACCCTAACCCGAACACTAACCCGAACCCTAACCCTAACCCTAACCCGAACCCTAACACTAAACCG
>JAVLSZ010000125.1:345000-382500 GCA_032313775.1 Urocyon cinereoargenteus
CCTAACCCTAACCCGATCCCTAACCCTAACCCTAACCCGAACCCTAACCAAACCCTAACCCGAACGCTAACCCTAACCCTAACCCGAACCCTAACCTCTAACCCGAACCCGAAACCGAACCCTAACCCTAACCCTAACCCTAACCCAAACCCGAAACCTAACCCAAACCCTAACCCGAACCCGAACCCTAACCCGAACCCGAAACCTAACCCGAACCCTAACCCTAACCCTAACCCGAACCCTAACCCTAAACCGAACCCTAAACCGAACCCTAACCCGAAACCTAACCCTAACCCTAACCCGAACTCTAACCCTAACCCTAACCCTAAACCTAACCCGAAACCTAACCCTAACCCTAACCCGAAACCTAAACCGAAACCTAACCCTAACCCTAACCTGAACACTAACCCCTAACCCTAACCCGTACCCGAACCCTAAACCGAACCCGATCCCTAATCCAAACCCAAACCCGAACCCGAACCCTAACCCTAACCCTAACCCGAACCTTAACCCTAACCCTAACCCGAACCCTAACCCTAACCGTAACCCGAACCCTAACCCTAACACGAACACTAACCCTAACCCGAACCCGAACCCGAACTCTAACCCTAACCCGAACCCTAACCCTAACCCTAACCCGAACCCTAACCCAAAACCGAACCCTAAACCGAACCCGAACCCTATTCCTAACCCGAACCCGAACCCTAACCCTAAACCGATCCCTAACCCTAACCCTAACCCGAACCCTAAACCAAACCCTAACCCGAACGCTAACACTAACCCGAACCCTAACCCTAAACCTAACCCGAATCCTAACCCTAACCCTAAACCGAATCCTAACCCGAACCCTAACCCTAACCCTAACCCTAACCCGAACCCTAACCCTAACCCGAACCCGAACCCTAACCCTAACCCTTACCCGAACCCTAACCCTAAACCTAACCCTTACCCTAACACGAACCCTAAACCTAACCCTAACCCTAAACCAAACCCTACCCCGAACCCTAACCCTAACCCTAACCTTAACCCTAAACCTAACCCCTAACCCTAACCCGAAACCTAACCCTAACCATAACCCTAACCCTAACCCGAACCCTAACCCTTACCCTAAACCTAACCCTAACCCGAACCCTAATCCTAAACCTAACCCTAACCCTTACCCGAAACCGAACCCTAACCCTAAACCTAACCCTAACCCTAACCCTAACCCGAACCCTAACCCTAACGCTAAACCGAAACCGAACACTTAACCTAACCCGAACCCTAACCCGAAACCTAAACCTAACCCGAACCATAACCCTAACCCGAACCCTAACCCGAACCCTAACCCTGACCCTAACCTGAACCCTAACCCTGACCCTAAACCAAAACCTAACCCTAACCCTAACCCAAACCCTAACCCGATCCCTAACGCTAACCCGAACCCTAACCCTAACCCTAACCCGAACCCGAACCCTAACGCGAATCCTAACCCTAACCCTAACCCGAACCCTAACCCTAACCCGAACCCGAACCCGAAACCTAACCCTAACCCGAACCCTAACCCGAACCCTAACCCTAACCCTAACCCGAAACCTAACCCGAACCCTAAACCGAACCCTAAACCGAACCATAACCCGAAACCTAAACCGAAAACTAACCCTAACCCTATCCCGAACCCTAACCCGAACCCTAAACCGAACCCTAACCCGAACGCTAACCCGAACCCTAATCCGAACCCTAACCCTAACCCTAACGCGAACCCAAACCCGAGCCCTAACCCTAACCGTAACCCGAACCCTAACCCTAACCCGAACCCTAACCCTAACCCGAACACTAACCCTAACCCTAACCTGAACCCTAACCCTAACCAGAACCCTAACCCGAACCCGAACCCTAACCCTAACCCTAACCCTAACACTAACCCTAACCCTAACTCTAACCCCTAAACCTAACCCCAACCCTAACCCTAAACCGAACCCTAACCCTAACCCTAACCCGAACCCTAACGCTAACCCGAACCCGAATCCTAACCCGAACCCTAACCCTAACCCTAACCCGAACCCTAACCCTAACCCTAACCCGAAACCTAAACCTAACCCGAACCCTAATCCTAAACCTAACCCGAACCCTCACCCTAACCCTAACCCGAACCTTAACCGTAACCCGAACCCTAAACCTAACCCTAACCCTAACCCGAACCCTAACCCTAACCCTAACCCGAACCCTAACCCGAACCCTAACCCTAACCCTATCCTGAACACTAACCCCTAACCCTAACATAACCCGAACCCTTACCCGAACCTGAACCGTAAACCTAACTCGAACCCGAACCCGAACCCTAACCCGAACCCTAACCCTAACCCCTAACCCTAACCCTAACCCTAACCCGAACCCGAAACCAAACCCGAACCCTAACCCTAACCCTAAACCTAACCCTAACCCGAAACCTAACCCTAAACCGAACCCGAAACCTAAACCTAACCATAACCCTAACCCTAACCCTAACCCCAACCCTAACACTAACACTAACCCTAACCCTAACCCGAACACTAAACCTAACCCGAACCCTAACCCTAACCCTAAACCGAAACCGAACCCTAAACCTAACCCCTAACCCGAACCCTAACCTAACCCTAATCCGAACCCTAACCCTAAACCTAACACTAACCCGAACCGGAACCCTAAACCTAACCCTAACCCCTAACCCGAACCCTAAACCTAACCCTAACCCGAACCCTAACCCTAACCCTAACCCAAACCCTAACCCGAACCCTAAACCTAACACTAACCCTAACCCTAACCCTAACCCGAACCCTAACCTTAAACCGAACCCTAACCCTAACCCTAACCCTAACCCAAACCCTAACCCTAACCCTAACCCTAACCCGAAAACTAACCCTAAACCTAACCCTAACCCTAACCCGAACCCTAACTCTAACCCTAAAACGAACACAAACACGAACCCTAACACTAATCCTAACCCCGAACCGGAACCCTAAACCTAAACCTAACCCGAACCCCAACCCTAACCCTAACCCGAACCCCAACCCTAACCCTAAACCGAACCCGAACCCTAACCCTAAAACTAACCCTAAGCCGAACTCTAACCCTAACCCTAACCCAAACCCTAACCCTAACTCTAACCCGACCCCTAACCCGAACCCTAACACGAACCCTAAACCTAACCCTAAACCTAACCCTAAGCCGAACTCTAACCCTAACCCTAACCCGAACCCTAACACTAACCCGAACCCTAACCCGAACCCTAACCCTAACCCTAACCCGAACCCAACCCCTAACCCAAACCCTAACCCTAACCTGAACCCTAAACCTATTCCTAACCCGAACCCTAACCCTAACCTAACCCGAACCCTCACCGCAATCCGAACCCTAACCCTAACCCTAACCCTAACCCGAACCCTAAACCTAAACCTAACCCGAACCCTAACCCGAACCCTAAACCTAACCCTAAACTGAACACTAACCCCATACCCTAACCCGAACAGTAACCCTAACCTGAACCCTAAACCTAACACTAACCCGAACCCTAAACCTAACCCTAACCCGAACCCTAACCGTAACCCGAACCCTAACCCTAACCCTAACCCTAACCCGAACCCGAACCCTAAACCTAACCCTAACCCCTAACCTGAACCCTAAACCTAACCCTAACCCGAACCCTAACCCTAAACCTAACCCGAATCCTAACCCTAACCCTAACCCGAACCCTAACCCGAACCCTAACCCTAACCCTAACCGGAACCCGAACCCTAACCCTAAACCTAACCCGAACCCTAACCCTAACCCGAACCCGAACCGTAACCCTAACCCTAACCCGAACCCTAACCCTAAACCGAAACCGAACCCTAACCCTAACCCGAAAACTAACCCGTACCCAACCCTAACCCGAACCCTAACCCTAACCCGAACCCTAACCTTAACCCTGACCCTAACCCGAAACATCAACCTAACCCGAACCCTAACCCTAAACCTAACCCGAACACTAAGCCGTACCCTAACCCTAACCCTAACACGAACCCTAACCCTAACCCTAAACCTAACCCTAACCCTAACCCGAACCCTCACCTTTACCCTAACCCGAACCCTAACCGTAACCCGAACCCTAAACCTAACCCTAAACCTAACCCTAACCCGAACCCTAACCATAAGCCTAACGCGAACCCTAACCCGAACCCTAACCCTAACCTTAACCTGAACACTAATCCCTAACCTTAACCCGAACCCGAACCCTAACCCGAACCCTAACCCTAACATTATCACGAACCCTAACCCTAACCCTAACCCTAACACTAACCCGAGCCCTAACCCTAACCCTAACCCTAACAGTAACCCTAATCCTAACCCGAACCCTAACCCTAACCCTAACCCTAAATCGAACCCTAACCCTAACCCTAACCCTAACCCTAACCCTAACCCGAACCCCAACCCTAACCCTAACCCGAACCCGAACCCTAACCCTAACCCTAAACCGAAACCTAAACCTAACCCGAACCCTAACCCTAACCCTAACCCTAAACCGAACCTTAACCCTAACCCGACTCCTAACCCGAACCCTAACACGAACCCTAAACCTAACCCTAACCCTAACCCGAACTCTAACCCTAACCATAACCCGAACCCTAACCTTAACCCGAACCCTAACCCGAACCCTAACCCTAACCCTAACCCTAACCCGAACCCTAACCCTAACCCTAACCCGAACCCTAACCCTAACCCTAACCCGACCCCTAACCCGAAACCTAACACGAACCCTAAACCTAACCCTAACCCTAACCCTAACCCTAACCTGAACCCTTAACTGAACCCTAACCCTAACCCTAACACGAACCCTAACCCTAACCAAAACCCTAACCCTAACCCTAACCCGAACCCTAACCCTAACCCTAACCCGAACCCTAACCGTAACCCGAACCCTAACCGTAACACGAACCATAACCCTAACCCTAACCCTAACCTGAACCCTAACCCTAACCCTAACCCGAACCCTAACCCGAACCCTAACCCTAACCCTAACCTGAACAATAACGCCTAACCCCAACCCGAACCCGAACTCTAACCCGAACCCTAAACCTAACCCGAACCCTAAACCTAACCTGAACCCTAAACCTAACCCTAACCCGAACCCTAACCCTAACCCTAACCCGAACCCTAACCGTAATCCGAACCCTAACCCTAACCCTAACCCTAACCCTAACCCGAACACTAACCCTAACCCTAACCCGAACCTAACCCAAAACCTAACCCTAACCATAACCTGAACACTAACACCTAACCCTAACCCGAACCCGAACCCTAAACCGAACCCTAACCCTAACCCTAACCCGAACCCTAACGCCAAATCTAACCCTATACCTAAACCTAACCCGAACCCTAACCCTAACCCTAAGTCTAACCCTAAACCTAACCCTAACCTGAACCCTAACCCTAACCCGAACCCTAACCCGAACCCTAAACAGAACCCTAACCCTAACCCTAACCTAACCCTAATCCGAACCCTAACCCTAACCCTAACCCTAACCCTAACACTAACACCTAACCCTAACCCGAAACCTAACCCTAACCCTAACCCGAACCCGAACCCTAACCCCTAACCCTAAACCGAACCCGAACCCTAAACCTAACCCTAACCCTAACCCTAACCCGAATCCGAACCCTAACCCTAACCCGAACCCTAACCCTAACCCTAACACTAACCCGAACCCGAACCCTAACCCGAACCCTAACCCTAACCCTAACCCGAACCCTAACCCTAACACGAACCCTAACCCTAACCCGAACCCGAACCCTAACCCTAAACCTAAACCTAACCCGCACCCGAACCCGAACCCGAACCCGAACCCTAACCGAAAGCGAAACCTAACCCTAATCCTAAACCTAACCCTAACCCTAACCCCAACCCTCACACTAACACTAACACTAACACTAACCCGAACCCTAACACTAACCCGAACCCGAACCCTAACTCTAACCCTAACCCTACACCTAACCCGAACCCAAACACTAACCCTAAACCGAACCCGAAACCTAACACTAACCCTAACCCTAACCCTAACCCTAACACCAAACCTAACCCTAACACTAACCCTAACACTAACCCGAACCCTAACCCTAACCCTAACCCTAACACTAACCCGAACACGAACCCTAACCCGAACCCTACCCCTAACCCTAATCCGAACACTAACACTAACCTTAAACCTAACACTAACCCGAACCCGAACCCTAACCTTAACCCTAAACCGAAACCTAACCCTAACCCGAACCCTAACCCTAACCCGAAATCTAACCCTAAACCTAACCAGAAACCAAACCCGAACCCTAACCCTAACCCTAACCCGAACCCTAACCTGAACCCTAACACTAACCCTAACCCGAACCCTAACCCTAACCCTAACCCGAACCCTAACCCTAACCTGAAACCTAACACTAACCCTAACCCTAACCCTAACCCGAACCCTCACCCGACCCTAACCCTAACCCTAACCCGAAACTCAACCCTAACCCTAGCCCGAACCCCAAACCTAACCCTAACCCTAAACCGAACCCTAACCCTAAACCGAACCCTAAACCTAACCCTAACCCTAACCCGAACCCTAACACTAACCCTAACCCTACCCCTAACCCGAACCCTAACACGAACCCTAAACCTAACCCTAACCCTAACCCTAACCGAACTCTAACACTAACCCTAACCCGAACCCTAACCCGAACCCTAACACGAACCCTAACCCTAACCCGAACCCGAACCCTAACCCTAACCCAAACCCTAACCCTAACCTTAACCCGAACCCTAACCCTAACCCTAACCCTACCCCGAACCCTAACCGTAACCCGAACCCTAACCGTAACCCGAACCCTAACCCTAAACCTAACCCTAAACTGAACCCTAACCCTAACCCTAACCCGAACCCTAACCCGAACCCTAACCCTAACCCTAACCTGAACACTAACACCTAACCCCAACCCGAACCCGAACCCTAACCCGAACCCTAACCCTAATCCTAACCCTAACCCGAAACCTAACCCGAAACTGAACCCTAAACCTAACCCTAACCCGAACGCTAACCCTAACCCTAACCCAAACCCTAACCATAACCCTAACCCTAACCCTAACCCGAACCCTAACCCGAACCCTAACCCTAACCGTAACCTGGACACTAAACCCTAACCCTAACCCTAACCCGAACCCTAACCCTAACGCTAACCCTAAACCTAACCTGAACCCTAACCCTAACCCTAACCCTAACCCTAACCCGAACCCTAACCCTAACCCTAACCCTAACCCTAACCTGAACCCTAACCCTAACCCTAACCTGAACCCTAACCCGAACCCTAAACCTAACCCTAACTTGAACACTAACCCCTAACCCCAACCCGAACCCGAACCCTAACCCGAACCCTAAACCTAACCCTAACCCGAACCCTAACCCTAACCCGAAACCTAAACCTAACCCTAACCCGAACCCTAACCTAAACCTAACCCGAACACTAACCGTAACCCGAACCCTAACCCTAACCCTAACCCTAACCTGAACCCTAACCCTAATCGTAACCCGAACCCTAACCCGAACCCTAAACCTAACCCTAACCTGAACACTAACCCCTAACCCTAACCCGAACCCGTACCCTAACCCGAACCCTAACCCTAACCCTAACCCGAATCCTAACCCTAACCCTACCCCTAAACCTAAACCTAACCCGAACCGTAACCCTAACCCTAACTCTAACCCTAAACCTAACCCTAACCCGAACCCTAACCCTAACCCGAACCCTAACCCAAACCCTAACCAGAACCCTAACCCTAACCCTAACCTAACCCTAATCCGAACCCTAACCCTAACCCTAACCCTAACCCTAACCCTAACCCCTAACCCTAACCCGAAACCTAACCCGAACCCGAACCCGAACCCGAACCCTAACCCCTAACCCTAACCCGAAACCCGAACCCTAAACCTAACCCTAACCCTATCCCGAAACCAAACCCTAACCCTAACCCGAACCCTAACCCTAACACGAACCCTAACCCTAACCCGAACCCGAACCCTAACCCTAAAACCTAACTCTAACCCAAACCCTAACCCGAACCCGAACTCGAACCATAACCCTAACCCGAAACCTAACCCGAACCCGAACCCTAACCCTAAACCTAACCCGAACCCGAACCCTAACCCTAAACCTAACCCGAACCCGAACCCTAACCCTAACCCGAACCCTAACCCTAACCCTAACCCTAACCCTAACCCGAAACCTAACCCTAACCCTAACCCGACCCCTAAAACGAACCCTAACACGAACCCTAACACTAACCTTAACCCTAACCCGAACCCTAACTCTAACCCGAACCCGAACCCTAACCCGAACCCGAACCCTAACCCTAACCCGACCCCTAACCCTAACCCGAACCCGAACCCTAACCCTAACCCGAAAACTATCCCGAACCCAACCCTAAACCGAACCCTAACCCTAACCCGAACCCTAACCCTAACCCTGACCCTAACCCGAAACATAAACCTAACCCGAACCCTTACCCTAACCCTAATCCGAACCCTACCCTAACCCTAACCCTAACCCTAACCCGAACCCGAACCCGAACCCTAACCCTAACCCGAACCCGAACCCTAACCCTAACCCGAACCCTAACCCTAACCCGAACCCTAACCCTAACCCTGACCCTAACCCGAACATAAACCTAACCCGAACCCTTACCCTAACCCTAATCCGAACCCTACCCTAACCCTAACCCTAACCCTAACCCGAACCCAAACCCTAACCCTAACCCGAACCCTAACCCTAACCCTAACCATAACCCAAACCCTAACCCTAACCCTAACCCTAACCCGAACCCTAACCCTAACCCTAACCCTAACCCTAACCCGAACCCTAACTCTAACCCTAACCCTAACCCGAACCCTAACCCTAACCCTAACCCTAACCCGAACCCTAACCCTAACCCTAACGCTAACCCTAACCCGAACCCTAACCCTAACCCCTAACCCTAACCCTAACCCTAACCCGAACCCGAAACCAAACCCTAACCCTAACCCCTAACCCTAACCCTAACCCTAACCCGAACCCTAACCCTAACCCTAACCCTAACCCGAACCCGAACCCTAACCCGAACCCTAAACCTAACCCTAATCCGAACCCTAACCCTAACGCTAACCCTAACCCTAACCCGAAACCTAACCCTAACACTAACCCGAACCCTAACCCCTAACCCGAACCCGAACCCGAACCCGAACCCTAACCCTACCCCGAACCCGATCCAAATCATAACCCTAACCCGAAGCCGAAACCTAACCCGAACCGTAAACCTAACCCTAACGCGAACCCTAACCCTAACCCGAACACTAACCCGAACCCTAAACCTAACCCTAACCCGAACCCTAACCCGTACCCTCACCCGAACCCTAACCCGAAACCTAACTCTAACCCTAACCCTAACCCGAACACTAACCCTAACCCTTACCCTAACCCTAACCCTAATCCGAACCTAACGCTAATCCGAACCCTAAACATAACCCTAACCCTAACACTAACCGTAAACCCTAACCCTAACCCTAACCCGAATCCTAACCCTAACCCTAACCCAAACCCTAACCCTAACCCTAACACGAATCCTAACCCTTACCCGAACCCTAACCCTAAACCTAACCCGAACCCGAACCCCAACCCTAACCCTAACCCGAACCCGAACCCTACCCCTAAACCGAACCCTAAATCTAACCCTAAACCTAACCCGAACCCTAACCCTAACCCTAACCCGAACCCTCACCCGACCGTAACCCTAACCCTAACCCGAACCCTAACCCTAACCCTAACCCTAAAACGAACCCTAACCCTAACCCTAACCCTAACCCATACCTAACCCGAACCCTAACCCTAACCTTAACACGAACCCTAACCCTAACCCTAATCCTAACCCTAACCCGAACCCTAACAGTAACCCCTAACCATAACCCTAAACCTAACCCGAACCCGAACCCTCACCCTAACCCTAACCCCTAATCCTAACCCTAACCCTAACCCTAAACCGACCCCTAAACCTAACCCTAACGCTAACCCTAACCCGAACCCTAACCTTAACCCGAACCCTAAACCTAACCCTAACCCGAACCCTAACCCGAACACTAACCCGATCCCTAACCCTAACCCGAACACTAACCCGAACCCTAACCCTAACACTAACCCGAACCCTAACACTAAACCGAACCCTAACCCTAACCCTAACCCTAACCCGAAACCTAACCCTAACCCTTACCCGAACCCGAACCCTAACCCCTAACCCTAACCCTAACCCTAACCCTAACCCTAACCCTAACCCGAACCCGAACCCTAACCCTAACCCGAACCCGAACCCTAACCCTAACCCGAACCCTAACCCTAACCCGAACCCTAACCCTAACCCTGACCCTAACCCGAACATAAACCTAACCCGAACCCTTACCCTAACCCTAATCCGAACCCTACCCTAACCCTAACCCTAACCCTAACCCGAACCCGAACCCTAACCCTAACCCGAACCCTAACCCTAACCCTAACCATAACCCAAACCCTAACCCTAACCCTAACCCTAACCCGAACCCTAACCCTAACCCTAACCCTAACCCGAACCCTAACTCTAACCCTAACCCTAACCCGAACCCTAACCCTAACCCTAACCCTAACCCGAACCCTAACCCTAACCCTAACTCTAACCCTAACCCGAACCCTAACCCTAACCCCTAACCCTAACCCTAACCCTAACCCGAACCCGAAACCAAACCCTAACCCTAACCCCTAACCCTAACCCTAACCCTAACCCGAACCCTAACCCTAACCCTAACCCTAACCCGAACCCGAACCCTAACCCGAACCCTAAACCTAACCCTAATCCGAACCCTAACCCTAACGCTAACCCTAACCCTAACCCGAAACCTAACCCTAACACTAACCCGAACCCTAACCCCTAACCCGAACCCGAACCCGAACCCGAACCCTAACCCTACCCCGAACCCGAACCAAATCATAACCCTAAACCGAAGCCGAAACCTAACCCGAACCGTAAACCTAACCCTAACGCGAACCCTAACCCTAACCCGAACACTAACCCGAACCCTAAACCTAACCCTAACCCGAACCCTAACCCGTACCCTCACCCGAACCCTAACCCGAAACCTAACTCTAACCCTAACCCTAACCCGAACACTAACCCTAACCCTTACCCTAACCCTAACCCTAATCCGAACCTAACGCTAATCCGAACCCTAAACATAACCCTAACCCTAACACTAACCGTAAACCCTAACCCTAACCCTAACCCGAATCCTAACCCTAACCCTAACCCAAACCCTAACCCTAACCCTAACACGAATCCTAACCCTTACCCGAACCCTAACCCTAAACCTAACCCGAACCCGAACCCCAACCCTAACCCTAACCCGAACCCGAACCCTACCCCTAAACCGAACCCTAAATCTAACCCTAAACCTAACCCGAACCCTAACCCTAACCCTAACCCGAACCCTCACCCGACCGTAACCCTAACCCTAACCCGAACCCTAACCCTAACCCTAACCCTAAAACGAACCCTAACCCTAACCCTAACCCTAACCCATACCTAACCCGAACCCTAACCCTAACCTTAACACGAACCCTAACCCTAACCCTAATCCTAACCCTAACCCGAACCCTAACAGTAACCCCTAACCATAACCCTAACCCTAACCCGAACCCGAACCCTCACCCAAACCCTAACCCCTAACCCTAACCCTAACCCTAACCCTAAACCGAACCCTAAACCTAACCCTAACGCTAACCCTAACCCGAACCCTAACCTTAACCCGAACCCTAAACCTAACCCTAACCCGAACCCTAACCCGAACACTAACCCGATCCCTAACCCTAACCCGAACACTAACCCGAACCCTAACCCTAACCCTAACCAGAACCCTAACACTAAACCGAACCCTAACCCTAACCCTAACCCTAACCCAAACCCTAACCCTAACCCTAACCCTAACCCGAACCCTAACCCTAACCCTAACCCTAACCCGAACCCTAACTCTAACCCTAACCCGAACACTAACCCGAACCCTAACCCTAACCCTAACCCCGAACCCGAACCCTAACCCTAACCCTAACCCTAACCGGAACCCTAACCCGAACCCTAACCCGAACCCCAACCCTAACCCTAACCCGAACCCGAACCCTAACCCTAACCCTAAACCGAACCCTAACCCTAACCTGAACCCGAACCCTAACCCTAACCCTAACCCGAACCCTAACCCTAACCCTAACCCGACCCCTAACCCGAACCCTAACACGAACCCTAAACCTAACCCTAACCCTAACCCTAACCCGAACTCTAACCCTAACTCTAACCCGAACCCTAACCCTAACCCGAACCCTAACCCGAACCCTAACCCGAACCCTAACCCTAACCCTAACCCGAACCCAACCCCTAACCCAAACCCTAACCCTAACCTTAACCCGAACCCTAACCCTAACCCTAACCCGAACCCTAACCGTAACCCGAAACCTAACCATAACCCTAACCCTAACCCGAACCCTAACCCTAACCCTAACCCGAACCCTAACCTCTAACCCGAACCCGAACCCGAACCCTAACCCGAACACGAACCCTAACCCTACCCCGAAACCGAACCCAAACCATAACCCTAACCCTAACCCGAACCCTAACCCTAACCCTAACCCTAAACCTAACCCTAACCCGAACCCTAACCCAAACCCTAACCCTAACCCTAACCCTAAACCCTAACCCTAAACCGAACCCTAACCCGAACCCTAACCCTAAACCTAACCCGAACCCTAACCCTAAACCTAACCCGAAACCTAACCCGAAACCTAACCTAACACTAACCTGAACACTAACCCCTAACCCTAACCCGAACCCGAACCCTAAACCGAACACGATCCCTAAACCAAACCCAAAGCCGAACCCGAACCGTAACCCACCCTAACCCGAACCCTAAACGTAACCCGAACCCGAACCCTAACCCTAACCCGAACCCTAACCCTAACCCGAAACCTAACCCTAACCCGAACCCGAACCCGAACCCGAACCCTAACCCTACCCTAACCCGAACCCTAACCCTAACCCGGACCCTAACCCTAACCCGAACCCTAACCCTAACCCTAACCCGAACCCTAACCCTAACACGAACACTAACCCTAACCCGAACCCGAACCCGAACTCAACCCTAACCCGAACCCTAACCCAAAACCTAACCCTAACCCGAACCCTAACCCAAACCGGAACCCTAACCCGAACCCGAACCCTATTCCTAACCCGAACCCAAACCCTAACCCTAACCCGATCCCTAACCCTAACCCTAACCCGAACCCTAACCAAACCCTAACCCGAACGCTAACCCTAACCCTAACCCGAACCCTAACCCTAACCCGAACCCTAACCTCTAACCCGAACCCTAACCCTAACCCGAACCCGAACCCTAACCCGAACCCGAACCCTAACCCTACCCCGAACCCGAACCCAAACCATAACCCTAACCCTAACCCGAACCCTAACCCTAACCCTAACCCTAAACCTAACCCGAACCCTAACCCGAACCCTAACCCTAACCCTAAACCCTAACCCTAACCCGAACCCTAACCCTAACCCTAACCCTAAACCTAACCCGAACCCTAACCCTAACCCTAACCCGAAACCTAACCCGAAACCTAACCCTAACACTAACCTGAACACTAACCCCTAACCCTAACCCGTACCCGAACCCTAAAACGAACCCGATCCCTAATCCAAACCCAAACCCGAACCCGAACCCTAACCCTAACCCTAACCCGAACCTTAACCCTAACCCTAACCCGAACCCTAACCCTAACCCGAACCCTAACCCTAACCCGAACCCTAACCCTAACCCGAACCCGAACCCGAACCCTAACCCTACCCTAACCCGAACCCTAACCCTAACCCGAACCCTAACCCTAACCCTAAACCGAACCCTAACCCTAACCCTAACCCGAACCCTAACCCTAACACGAACACTAACCCTAACCCGAACCCGAACCCGAACTCTAACCCTAACCCGAACCCTAACCCTAACCCTAACCCGAACCCTAACCCAAACCCGAACCCTAAACCGAACCCGAACCCTATTCCTAACCCGAACCCGAACCCTAACCCTAACCCGATCCCTAACCCTAACCCTAACCCGAACCCTAAACCAAACCCTAACCCGAATGCTAACACTAACCCGAACCCTAACCCTACACCTAACCCGAATCCTAACCCTAACACTAAACCGAATCCTAACCCGAACCCTAACCCTAACCCTAACCCTAACCCGAACCCTAACCCTAACCCGAACCCGAACCCTAACCCTAACCCTTACCCGAACCCTAACCCTAAACCTAACCCTAACCCTAACACGAACCCTAAACCTAAACCTAACCCTAACCCTAACCCTAACCCGAACCCTAACCCTAACGCTATACCGAACCCGAACCCTAAACCGAACCCGAACCCTAAACCGAAACCTAACCCTAACCCGAACCCTAACCCTAACCCGAAACCTAACCCGAACCCTAACCCTGACCCTAAACCAAACCCTAACCCTGAACCTAACCCGAAACCTAACCCTAACCCAAACCCGACCCCTAACCCGAACCCGAACCCTAACCCTAACCCGAACCCGAACCCTAACACTAACACGAACCCTAACCCTAACCCTAACCCGAACCCTAAAACTAACACTAACCCGAACCCTAACCCTAACCCGAACCCTAACCCTAACCCTAACCCGAATCCTAACCCTAACCCTAACCCGAACCCTAACCCGAACCCTAACCCTAACCCTAAACCTAACCCGAACCCTAACCCTAACCCTAACCCGAACCATAACCGTAACCGTACCCCGAATACTAACCCTAAACCTAAATCTCACCCTAACCCGAACCCTAACCCTAACCCTAACCCTAACCCTAACCGTAACCCGAACCCTAACCCTAACCACTAACCCGAACTCTAACCCTAACCCGAACCCTAATCCTAAAGGTAAACTGAACCCAAACCCTAACCAGAACCCGAACCCTAACCCGAACCCTAACCCGAATCCTAACCCTAACCCTAAACCCAACCCTAACCCGAACCCTAACCCTAACCCGAACCCGAACTCTAACCCTTACCCTAAACCTAACCCTAACCCGAACCCTAATCATAAACCTAACCCTAACCCTTACCCGAAACCGAACCCTAACCCTAAACCTAACCCTAACCCTAACCCTAACCCTAACCCGAACCCTAACGCTAAACCGAAACCGAACACTTAACCTAACCCGAACCCTAACCCGAAACCTAAACCTAACCCGAACCATAACCCTAACCCGAACCCTAACCCGAACCCTAACCCTGACCCTAACCTGAACCCTAACTCTGACCCTAAACCAAAACCTAACCCTAACCCTAACCCAAACCCTAACCCGATCCCTAACCCTAACCCGAACCCTAACCCTAACCCGAACCCGAAACCTAACCCTAACCCGAACCCTAACCCGAACCCTAACCCTAACCCTAACCCTAACCCTAACCAGAACCCTAACCCGAACCCTAACACTAAACCTAACCCTAACCCGAACCCTAACCATAACCCTAACCCGAACCCAAACCCTAACCCTAACCCTAACCCGAAACCTAACCCTAACCCTAACACGAACCCTAACCCCTAACCCGAACCGAACCCGAACCCGAACCCTAACCCTAACCCTAAACCGAACCCTAAACCAAATCCTAACCCTAACCCTAACCCGAACCCTAACCCTAACCCTAACCCGAACCCTAAACCGAACCGTAACCCAAATCCTAACCCTAAACCTAACCCGAACCCTAACCCTAACCCTAACCCGAACCCTAAACCTAAACCTAACCCTAATCCTAACCCTAACCCTAACCCGTACCCTAACCCTAACCCTAACACTAACCCTAACCCGAACCCTAACCCTAAACCTAACCCTAACCCTAACCCTAACCCCAAACCCTAACCCCAACTCTAACCCAACACGAACCCTAACCCGAAACCTAACCCTAACACTATCCTGAACACTAAGCCCTAACCCTAAACCGATCCCGAACCCTAACCCGAACCCGATCCCTAACCCAAACCCGAACCCGAACCCGAAACCTAACCCGAACACGAACCCTAACCCTACCCCGAACCCGAACCCAAACCATAACCCTAACCGTAACCCGAACCCTAACCCTAACCCTAACCCTAAACCTAACCCTAACCCGAACCCTAACCCAAACCCTAACCCTAACCCTAACCCTAACCCTAAACCCTAACCCTAAACCGAACCCTAACCCTAACCCTAACCCTAAACCTAACCCGAACCCTAACCCTAAACCTAACCCGAAACCTAACCCGAACCCTAACCTAACACTAACCTGAACACTAACCCCTAACCCTAACCCGAACCCGAACCCTAAACCGAACACGATCCCTAAACCAAACCCAAAGCCGAACCCGAACCGTAACCCTAACCCTAACCCGAACCCTAACCCTAACCCGAACCCGAACCCTAACCCTAACCCGAACCCTAACCCTAACCCGAAACCTAACCCTAACCCGAACCCGAACCCGAACCCGAACCCTAACCCTACCCTAACCCGAACCCTAACCCTAACCCGGACCCTAACCCTAACCCGAACCCTAACCCTAACCCTAACCCGAACCCTAACCCTAACACGAACACTAACCCTAACCCGAACCCGAACCCGAACTCAACCCTAACCCGAACCCTAACCCAAAACCTAACCCTAACCCGAACCCTAACCCAAACCCGAACCCTAACCCGAACCCGAACCCTATTCCTAACCCGAACCCAAAC
Organism: Urocyon cinereoargenteus; assembly: GCA_032313775.1. Lineage (NCBI taxonomy): Eukaryota > Metazoa > Chordata > Mammalia > Carnivora > Canidae > Urocyon > Urocyon cinereoargenteus. The sequence continues at coordinate 361,849 of JAVLSZ010000125.1, forward strand.
CCTAACACTAACCCGATCCCTAACCCTAACCCTAACCCGAACCCTAACCAAACCCTAACCCGAACGCTAACCCTAACCCTAACCCGAACCCTAACCTCTAACCCGAACCCGAAACCGAACCCTAACCCTAACCCTAACCCTAACCCAAACCCGAAACCTAACCCAAACCCTAACCCGAACCCGAACCCTAACCCGAAACCGAAACCTAACCCGAACCCTAACCCTAACCCTAACCCGAACCCTAACCCTAACCCGAACCCTAAACCGAACCCTAACCCGAAACCTAAACCTAACCCTAACCCGAACTCTAACCCGAACCCTAACCCTAACCCTAACCCGAAACCTAACCCTAACCCTAACCCAAACCCTAACAGAACCCTAACCCTAACCCTAACCGTAACCCTAACCCGAACCCTAACCCTAACCCGACCCTAACCTCTAACCCGAACCCTAACCCTAACCCGAACCCGAACCCTAACCCGAACCCGAACCCTAACCCTACCCCGAACCCGAACCCAAACCATAACCCTAACCCTAACCCGAACCCTAAACCTAACCCTAACCCTAACCCTAACCCGAACCCTAACCCGAACCCTAACCCTAACCCTAAACCCTAACCCTAACCCGAACCCTAACCCTAACCCTAACCCTAAACCTAACCCGAACCCTAACCCTAACCCTAACCCGAAACCTAAACCGAAACCTAACCCTAACCCTAACCTGAACACTAACCCCTAACCCTAACCCGTACCCGAACCCTGAACCGAACCCGATCCCTAATCCAAACCCAAACCCGAACCCGAACCCTAACCCTAACGCTAACCCGAACCTTAACCCTAACCCTAACCCGAACCCTAACCCTAACCGTAACCCGAACCCTAACCCTAACACGAACACTAACCCTAACCCGAACCCGAACCCGAACTCTAACCCTAACCCGAACCCTAACCCTAACCCTAACCCGAACCCTAACCCAAAACCGAACCCTAAACCGAACCCGAACCCTATTCCTAACCCGAACCCGAACCCTAACCCTAACCCGATCCCTAACCCTAACCCTAACCCGAACCCTAAACCAAACCCTAACCCGAACGCTAACACTAACCCGAACCCTAACCCTAAACCTAACCCGAATCCTAACCCTAACCCTAAACCGAATCCTAACCCGAACCCTAACCCTAACCATAACCCTAACCCGAACCCTAACCCTAACCCGAACCCGAACCCTAACCCTAACCCTTACCCGAACCCTAACCCTAAACCTAACCCTAACCCTAACACGAACCCTAAACCTAACCCTAACCCTAAACCAAACCCTACCCCGAACCCTAACCCTAACCCTAACCTTAACCCTAAACCTAACCCCTAACCCTAACCCGAAACCTAACCCTAACCATAACCCTAACCCTAACCCGAACCCTAACCCTTACCCTAAACCTAACCCTAACCCGAACCCTAATCCTAAACCTAACCCTAACCCTTACCCGAAACCGAACCCTAACCCTAAACCTAACCCTAACCCTAACCCTAACCCAAACCCTAACCCTAACGCTAAACCGAAACCGAACACTTAACCTAACCCGAACCCTAACCCGAAACCTAAACCTAACCCGAACCATAACCCTAACCCGAACCCTAACCCGAACCCTAACCCTGACCCTAACCTGAACCCTAACTCTGACCCTAAACCAAAACCTAACCCTAACCCTAACCCAAACCCTAACCCGATCCCTAACCCTAACCCGAACCCTAACCCTAACCCTAACCCGAACCCGAACCCTAACGCGAATCCTAACCCTAACCCTAACCCGAACCCTAACCCTAACCCGAACCCGAAACCTAACCCTAACCCGAACCCTAACCCGAACCCTAACCCTAACCCTAACCCGAAACCTAACCCGAACCCTAAACCGAACCCTAAACCGAACCATAACCAGAAACCTAAACCGAAAACTAACCCTAACCCTAACCCAAACCCTAACCCGAACCCTAAACCGAACCCTAACCCGAACGCTAACCCGAACCCTAATCCGAACCCTAACCCTAACCCTAACCCGAACCCAAACCCGAGCCCTAACCCTAACCGTAACCCGAACCCTAACCCTAACCCGAACCCTAACCCTAACCCGAACACTAACCCTAACCCTAACTTGAACCCTAACCCTAACCAGAACCCTAACCCGAACCCGAACCCTAACCCTAACCCTAACCCTAACACTAACCCTAACCCTAACTCTAACCCCTAAACCTAACCCCAACCCTAACCCTAAACCGAACCCTAACCCTAACCCTAACCCGAACCCTAACGCTAACCCGAACCCGAATCCTAACCCGAACCCTAACCCTAACCCTAACCCGAACCCTAACCCTAACCCTAACCCGAAACCTAAACCTAACCCGAACCCTAATCCTAAACCTAACCCGAACCCTCACCCTAACCCTAACCCGAACCTTAACCGTAACCCGAACCCTAAACCTAACCCTAACCCTAACCCGAACCCTAACCCTAACCCTAACCCGAACCCTAACCCGAACCCTAACCCTAACCCTATCCTGAACACTAACCCCTAACCCTAACATAACCCGAACCCTTACCCGAACCTGAACCGTAAACCTAACTCGAACCCGAACCCGAACCCTAACCCGAACCCTAACCCTAAGCCTAACCCGAACCCTAACCCTAACCCTACCCTAACCCTAACCCGAACCCTAACCCTAACCCTAACCCTAACCCTAACCCGAAAACTAACCATAACCCTAAAGCGAACCCGAAACCTAAGCCAAACCCGAACCCTAACCCGAACCCTGACCCTAACCCGAACCCTAACCCTAACCCTAACCCAAACCCTAACCCGAACCCTAACCCTAACCCTAACCCTAACCCCTAACCCTAACACTAACCCTAACCCTAACCCTAAAACCTAACCCTAACCCGAACCCTAACCCTAACCCTAACCCTAATACGAACCCTAAACCTAAACCTAACCCTAATCCTAACCCTAACCCTAACCCGAACCCTAACCCTAACCCTAACCCTAACCCTAACCTGAAACCTAACCCTTACCCTATCGCTAACCCTAACCCTAACCCTAACCCCAAACCCTAACCCCAACCCTAACCCTAACCCGAACCCTAACCCGAACCCTAACCCTAACACTAACCTGAACACTAAGCCCTAACCCTAACCCGAACCCGAACCCTAACCCGAACCCGATCCCTAACCCCAACCCGAACCCGAACCCGAACCCTAACCCTAACCCTAACCCAAAAGCTAACCCTAAGCCTAACCTGAACCCTAACCCTAAACCGAACCCTAACCCTAACCCGAAACCTAAACCTAACCAGAACCCGAACCCGAACCCGAACCCTAACCCTAACCCTAACCCGAACCCTAACCCTAACCCGAACCCTAAACCTAACCCTAACCCGAACCCTAAACCTAACCCTAACCCGAACCCTAACCCTAACCCGAACCCTAACCCTAACCCTAACCCGAACCCTAACCCTAACCCTAACCCAAATCCTAACCCTAACCCTAACCAGAACCCTAACCCGAACCCTAACACTAACCCTAACCCTAACCCGAACCCTAACCATAACCCTAACCCGAACCCTAACCCTAACCCTAACCCTAACCCGAAACCTAACCCTAACCCTAACACGAACCCTAACCCCTAACCCGAACTGAACCCGAACCCGAACCCTAACCCTAACCCTAAACCGAACCCTAACCCAAATCCTAACCCTAACCCTAACCCGAACCCTAACCCTAACCCGAACCCTAAACCGAACCGTAACCCAAATCCTAACCCTAAACCTAACCCGAATCCGAACCCTAACCCTAACCCGAACCCTAAACCGAAACCTAACCCTAATCCTAACCCTAACCCTAACCCGTACCCTAACCCTAACCCTAACACTAACCCTAACCCGAACCCTAACCCTAAACCTAACCCTAACCCTAACCCTAACCCCAAACCCTAACCCCAACCCTAACCCAACACGAACCCTAACCCGAAACCTAACCCTAACACTATCCTGAACACTAAGCCCTAACCCTAAACCGATCCCGAACCCTAACCCGAACCCGATCCCTAACCCAAACCCGAACCCGAACCCGAACCCTAACCCTAACCCTAACCCTAACCCGAACCCTAACCCTAACCCTAACCCAAATCCTAAACCTAACCCTAACCAGAACCCTCACCCGAACCCTAACACTAACCCTAACCCTAACCCGAACCCTAACCATAACCCTAACCCGAACCCTAACCCTAACCCTAACCCTAACCCTAACCCGAACCCTAACCCTAACCCTAACACGAACCCTAACCCCTAACCAGAACCCGAACCCGAACCCGAACCCTAACCCTAAACCTAAACCGAACCCTAAACCAAATATTAACCCTAACCCTAACCCGAACCCTAACCCTAACCCTAACCCGAACCCTAAACCTAAACCTAACCCTAATCCTAACCCTAACCGTAACCCGTACCCTAACCCTCACCCTAACCCTAACCCTAACCCGAACCCTAACCCTAACCCTAACCCTAACCCCAAACCCTAACCCCTACCATAACACAACACGAACCCTAACCCGAAACCTAACCCTAACACTAACCTGAACACTAAGCCCTAACCCTAACCCGATCCCGAACCCTAACCCGAACCCGATCCCTAACCCACACCCGAACCCGAACCCGAACCCTAACCCTAACCCTAACCCGAACCCTAACCCTAAGCCTAACCCGAACCCTAACCCTAACCCAAACCCTAACCCTAACCAGAATCCTAACCCTAACCAGAACCCGAACCCGAACCCGAACCCTAACCCTAACCCGAACCCGAACCCTAACCCTAACCCGAACCCTAACCCCTAACCCTAACCCGAACCCGAACCCTAACCCTAACCCTAACCCTAACCCGAACCCTAACCCTAACCCTAACACGAACCCTAACCCTAATCCTAACCCGAACCTTAACACTAAACCGAACCCGAACCCTAACCCTAACCCGAACCCGAACCCTAACACTAACCCGAACCCTAACCCTAACCCTAACCCGAAACCTAAACCTAACCCTAACCCGAACCCTAACCCTAACCCGAACCCTAACCCTAACCCAAATCCTAACCCTAACCCTAACCCGAACCCTAACCCGAACCCTAACCCTAACCCTAACCCTAACCCGAACCCTAAACCTATCCCGAACCCGAACCCTAACCCTAACCCTTACCCGAACCCAAACCCTAAACCTAACCCTAACCCTAACCCGAAACCTAAACTTAACCCGAACCCTAAACCTAACGCTAACCCGAACCCTAACCCTAACCCTAACCCTAACCCGAACCCTAACCCTAAACCTAACCCTAACCCTAACCCTAACCCGAAACCTAAACCTAACGGTAAACCGAACCCGAACCCTAAAACGAACCCGAACCCTAACGCGAAACCTAAACCTAACCCGAACCCTAACCCTAACCCGAACCCTAACCCGAACCCTAACACTGACCCTAACCCAAAACCTAACCCTTACCCTAACCCGAAACCTAACCCTAACCCTAATCCATAACCTAACCCGAACCCTAACCCCAACCCTAGCCCTAAACCTTACCCTCACCCCTAACCCTAACTCTAAACCTAACCCTAACACTACCCCTAAAACCTATCCCTAACCCGAACCCTAAATCTAACCCTAACCCGACCCGAACCCTTACGTGAATCCTAACCCTAACCCTAACACGAACCCTAACCCTAACCCTATCCCGAAACCTAAACCTAACCCGAACCCTAACCCGAACCCTAACACTAACCCTAACCCGAACCCTAACCCTGACACTAACCCGAAACCTAACCCTAACCCTAACCCAAACCCTACCCCGAACCCTAACGCTAACCCTAACCTTAACCCTAACCCTAACCCGAAACCTAACCCTAACCATAACCCTAACCCTAACCCGAACCCTTACCCTTACCCTAACCCTAACCCTAACCCGAACCCTAATCCTTAACCTAACCCTAACCCTTACCGGAAACCGAACCCTAACCCGAACCCTAACCCTAACCCTAACCCTAACCCTAACCGAAACCTAACACTAACCCTAACCCGAACCCGAACCCTAACCTGAACCCGAACCCTAAACCGAACCCTAACCCTAACGCTAACCCGAACTCTAACCCTAACCCGAACCCTAAACCGAACCCTAAACCGAACCCTAACCCTAACGCTAACCCGAACTCTAACCCGAACCCTAACCCTAACCCTAACCCGAAACCTAACCCTAACACTAACCCAAACCCTAAACCGAACCCTAACCCTAACCCTAACTCGAAACCTAACCCTAACCCTAACCCGAACCCTAAACTCTAACCCGAACCCGAAACCGAACCCTAACCCGAACACGAACCCTAACCCTACCCCGAACCTGAACCCAAACCATAACACTAACCCTAACCCGAACCCTAACCCTAACCCTAACCTTAACCCTAACCCGAACCCTAACCCTAACCCTAACCCTAACCCCTAACCCTAACCCGAACCCTAAACCTAACCCTAACCCTAAACCTAAACCGAAACCTAACCCTTACCCTAACCCGAACCCTAACCCGAACCCTAACCCTAACACTAACCTGAACACTAACCCCTAAACCTAACCCGAACCTGAACCCTAAACCGAACCCGTTCCCTAACCCAAACCCCAACCCGAACCCGAACCCTAACCCTAACCCTAACACGAACCCTAACCCTAACCCTAACACGAACCCTAACCCTAACCCGAACCCTAACCCTAACCCGAAACCTAACCCTAACCCGAACCCGTACCCGAAACCGAACCCTAACCCTAACCCTAACCCGAACCCTAACACTAACCCGAACCCTAACCCTAACCCTAACCCGACCCTAACCCTAAACCTAACCTGAACCCTAACCCTAACACGAACACTAACCCTAACCCGAACCCGAACCCGAACACTAACACTAACCCGAACCCTAACCCTAAACCTAACCCTAACCCGAACCCTAACACAAACCCGAACCCTAACCCGAACTCGAACCCTATCACTAACCCGAACCCGAACCCTAACTGTAACCCGAAACCTAACCCTAACCCGAACCATAACCCTAACCCGAACCCTAACCCTAACCCGAACCCTAACCCTAACCCGAACCCTAACCCGAACCCGAACCCTAACCCTAACCCTAACACTAACGCTAACCCTAACTGTAACCCCTAACCCTAACCCCAACCCTAACCCTAAACCGAACCCTAACCCAAATCCTAACCCTAACCCTAACCCGAACGCTAACCCTAACCCTAACCCGAACCCTAAACCTAAACCTAACCCTAATCCTAACCCTAACCCTAACCCGTACCCTAACCCTAACCCTAACCCTAACCCGACCCATAACCCTAACCCTAACCCTAACCCTAACCCTAACCCCAAACCCTAACCCCAACCCTAACTCAACACGAACCCTAACCCGAAACCTAACCCTAACACTAACCTGAACACTAAGCCCTAACCCTAACCCGATCCCGAACCCTAACCCGAACCCGATCCCTAACCCAAACCCGAACCCGAACCCGAACCCTAACCCTAACCCTAACCCGAACCCTAACCCTAAGCCTAACCCGAACCCTAACCCTAACCCGAACCCTAACCCTAACCAGAATCCTAACCCTAACCCTAAACCTAACCTGAACCCTAACCCTAACACGAACACTAACCCTAACCCGAACCCGAAACCTAACCCTAAACCTAACCTGAACCCTAACCCTAACACGAACACTAACCCTAACCCGAAACCGAACCCGAACACTAACACTAACCCGAACCCTAACCCTAAACCTAACCCTAACCCGAACCCTAACCCAAACCCGAACCCTATCCCGAACTCGAACCCTATCACTAACCCGAACCCTAACCCTAACCTGAACCCTAACCCTAACCCTAACCCGAACCCTAACCCTAACCCGAACCCTAACCCGAACCCGAACCCTAACACTAACCTGAACACTAAGCCCTAACCCTAACCCGAACCCGAACCCTAAACCGAACCAGATCCCTAACCCCAACCCGAACCCGAACCCGAACCCTAACACTAACTCTAACCCAAAACCTAACCCTAAGCCTAACCTGAACCCTAACCCTAACCCGAACCCTAACCCTAACCCGAACCCTAAACCTAACCAGAACCCGAACCCGAACCCGAACCCTAACCCTAACCCTAACCCGAACCCTAACCCTAACCCGAACCCTAACCCTAACCCTAACCCGAACCCTAAACCTAACCCTAACCCGAACCCTAACCCTAACCCTAACCCGAACCCTAACCCTAATCCTAACCCGAACCCTAACACTAAACCGAACCTGAACCATAACCCTAAACCGAACCCGAACCCTAACCCTAACCCGAACCCTAACCCTAACCCTAACCCTAACCCGAAACCTAAACCTAAACCTAACCCGAACCCTAACCCGAACCCGAACCCTAACCCTAACCCTAACCCAAATCCTAACCCTAACCCTAACCCGAACCCTAACCCGAACCCTAACCCTAACCCTAACCCTAACCCGAACCCTAAACCTATCCTGAACCCGAACCCTAACCCTAACCCTTACCCGAACCCTAACCCTAAACCTAACCCTAACCCTAACCCGAACCCTAACCCTAACACTAACCCGAACTCTAACCCGAACCCTAACCCTAACCCTAACCCAAAACCTAACCCTAACCCTAACCCAAACCCTAAACCGAAACCTAACCCTAACCCTAACCCTAACTCGAACCCTAACCGTAACCCTAACCCGAACCCTAACCTCTAACCCGAACCCTAACCCTAACCCTAACCCTAACCCGAACCCTAAACCTAACCCTACCCCTAAACCTAAACCGAACCCTAACCCTTACCCTAACCCGAACCCTAACCCGAACCCTAACCCTAACACAAACCTGAACACTAACCCCTAAACCTAACCCGAACCTGAACCCTAACCCGAACCCGATCCCTAACCCAAACCCGAACCCGAACCCGAACCCTAACCCTAAACCTAACACGAACCCTAACCCTAATCCTAACCCGAACCCTAACCCTAACCCGAACCCTAACCCTAACCCTAACCCGAAACCTAACCCTAACCCGAACCCGTACCCGAACCCGAAACCTAACACTAACCCTAACCCGAACCCTAACACTAACCCGAACCCTAACCCTAACCCTAACCCGAACCCTAACCCTAACCCTAACCTGAACCCTAACCCTAACACGAACACTAACCCTAACCCGAACCCGAACCCGAACACTAACACTAACCCGAACCCTAACCCTAAACCTAACCCTAACCCGAACCCTAACCCAAACCCATACCCTAACCCGAACTCGAATCCTATCACTAACCCGAACCCGAACCCTAACTGTAACCCGAACCCTAACCCTAACCCGAAACCTAAACCTAACCCGAACCCTAACCCTAACCCTAACCCGAACCCTAACCCTAACCCGAACCCTAACCCGAACCCGAACCCTAACCCTGACCCTAACCCAAATCCTAACCCTAACCCTAACCCGAACCCTAACCCGAACCCTAACCCTAACCCTAACCCTAACCCGAACCCTAAACCTATCCTGAACCCGAACCCTAACCCTAACCCTTACCCGAACCCTAACCCTAAACCTAACCCTAACCCTAACCCGAACCCTAACCCTAACACTAACCCGAACTCTAACCCGAACCCTAACCCTAACCCTAACCCAAAACCTAACCCTAACCCTAACCCAAACCCTAAACCGAAACCTAAACCTAACCCTAACCCTAACTCGAACCCTAACCGTAACCCTAACCCGAACCCTAACCTCTAACCCGAACCCTAACCCTAACCCTAACCCTAACCCGAACCCTAAACCTAACCCTACCCCTAAACCTAAACCGAACCCTAACCCTTACCCTAACCCGAACCCTAACCCGAACCCTAACCCTAACACAAACCTGAACACTAACCCCTAAACCTAACCCGAACCTGAACCCTAACCCGAACCCGATCCCTAACCCAAACCCGAACCCGAACCCGAACCCTAACCCTAAACCTAACACGAACCCTAACCCTAATCCTAACCCGAACCCTAACCCTAACCCGAACCCTAACCCTAACCCTAACCCGAAACCTAACCCTAACCCGAACCCGTACCCGAACCCGAAACCTAACACTAACCCTAACCCGAACCCTAACACTAACCCGAACCCTAACCCTAACCCTAACCCGAACCCTAACCCTAACCCTAACCTGAACCCTAACCCTAACACGAACACTAACCCTAACCCGAACCCGAACCCGAACACTAACACTAACCCGAACCCTAACCCTAAACCTAACCCTAACCCGAACCCTAACCCAAACCCATACCCTAACCCAAACTCGAACCCTATCACTAACCCGAACCCGAACCCTAACTGTAACCCGAACCCTAACCCTAACCCGAAACCTAAACCTAACCCGAACCCTAACCCTAACACTAACCCGAACCCTAACCCTAACCCGAACCCTAACCCGAACCCGAACCCTAACCCTAACCCTAACCCTAACACGAACACTAACCCTAACCCGAACCCGAACCCGAACACTAACACTAACCCGAACCCTAACCCTAACCCTAACCCGAACCCTAACGCTAAACCGAACCCGAACCCTAACCCGAACCCTAACCCGAAACCTAAACCTAACCCTAACGCGAACCCTAACCCTAAACCGAACACTAAACCTTACCCTAACCCTAACCCTAACCCGAAACCGAACCCTAACCCTAACCTGAACCCTAACCCTAACCCTAACCCGAACCCTAACCCTAATCCTAACCCGAACCCTAACACTAAACCGAACCCGAACCATAACCCTAAACCGAACCCGAACCCTAACCCAAACCCGAACCCTAACCCTAACCCTAACCCAAATCCTAACCCTAACCCTAACCCGAACCCTAACCCGAACCCTAACCCTAACCCTAACCCGAACCCGAACCCTAAATCTATCCCGAACCCGAACCCTAACCCTAACCCTTACCCGAACCCTAACCATAAACCTAAACCTAACCCTAACCCGAACCCTAACCCTAACGCTAACCCGAACTCTAACCCGAACCCTAACCCTAACCCTAACCCAAAACCTAACCCTAACCCTAACCCAAACCCTAAACCGAACCCTAACCCTAAACCTAACCCTAACTCGAACCCTAACCCTAACCCTAACCCGAACCCTAACCTCTAACCCGAACCCTAACCCTAACCCTAACCCTAACCCGAACCCTAAACCTAACCCTAACCCTAAACCTAACCCGAACCCTAACCCTTACCCTAACCCGAACCCTAACCCGAACCCTAACCCTAACACTAACCTGAACACTAACCCCTAAACCTAACCCGAACCTGAACCCTAACCCGAACCCGATCCCTAACCCAAACCCGAACCCGAACCCGAACCCTAACCCTAACCCTAACACGAACCCTAAACCTAATCCTAACCCGAAACCTAACCCTAACCCGAACCCTAACCCTAACCCTAACCCGAAACCTAACCCTAACCCGAACCCGTACCCCAACCCGAACCCTAACCCTAACCCTAACCCGAACCCTAACACTAACCCGAACCCTAACCCTAACCCTAACCCGAACCCTAACCTTAACCCTAACCTGAACCCTAACCCTAACACGAACACTAACCCTAACCCGAACCCGAACCGGAACACTAACACTAACCCGAACCCTAACCCTAAACCTAACCCTAACCCGAACCCTAACCCAAACCCGTACCCTAACCCGAACTCGAACCCTATCACTAACCCGAACCCGAACCCTAACTGTAACCCGAACCCTAACCCTAACCCGAAACCTAACCCTAACCCGAACCCTAACCCTAACCCTAACCCGAAACCTAACCCTAACCCGAACCCTAACCCGAACCCGAACCCTAACCCTAAACCTAACCCTAACACTCACCCTAACTCTAACCCCTAACCCTAACCCCAACCCTAACCCTAAACCGAACCCTAACCCTAACCCTAACCCGAACCCTAACGCTAACCCGAACCCGAACCCTAACCCGAAACCTAACCCTAACCCTAACCCGAACCCTAAACCTAACCCAAACCCTAACCCGAACCCTAACCCTAACCCTAACCCTAACCCTAACACCTAACCCTAACTCTAACCCTAACCCTAACCCTAATCCTAACCCTAAAACCTAACCCTAACCCGAACCCTAAATCTAACCCTAACCCGAACTCGAACCCTAACGTGAATCCTAACCCTAACCCTAACACGAACCCTAACCCGAACCCTAACCCGAACCCTAACCCGAACCTTAAACCGAACACTAACCAGAACCCTAAACCGAACCCTAAACCGAAACCTATATCGAAACCTAACCCTAATCCTAACCCGAACCCTAAACCGAACCCTAACCCGAACCCTAAACCGAACCCTAAACCGAACCCTAACCCTAACCCGAACCCGAACCCGAACACGAGCCCTAACCCTAACCGTAACCCGAACCCTAACCCTAAACCTAACCCTAACCCTAATCCTAACCGTAACACGAACCCTAACCCTAACCCGAACCCTAACCCGAACCCGAACCCTAACCCTAACCCTAACGCTAACCCTAACACTAACCCTAACCCCTAACACTAACCCCAACCCTAACCCTAACCCGTACCCTAACCCTAACCCTAACCCGAACCCTAACGCTAACCCGAACCCGAACCCTAACCCAAACCCTAACCCTAACACTAACTCTAACACCTAACCCTAACCCCAACCCTAACCCTAAACCGAACCCTAACCCTAAACCTACCCCGAACCCTAACGCTAACCCGAACCCGAATCCTAACCCGAACCCTAACCCTAACCCTAACCCGAAATCTAACACTAACCCTAACCCAAAACCTAAACCTAACCCGAACCCTAATCCTAAACCTAACCCGTACCCTAACCCTAACCCTAACCCGAACCTTAACCGTAACCCGAACCCTAAACCTAAACCTAACCCGAACCCTAACCCTAACCCGAACCCTAACCCGAAACCTAACACTGACCCTAACCCGAACCCTAACCCTGACCCTAACCCGAACCCTAACCCTAACCCTAACCCAAAACCTAACCCGAACCCTAACCCTAACCCTAGCCCTAACCGTTACCCTAACCCCTAACCCTAACTCTAACCCTAACCCTAATCCTAACCCTAAAACCTATCCCTAAACCGAACCCTAAATCTAACCCTAACCCGAACTCGAACCCTAACGTGAATCCTAACCCTAACCCTAACACGAACCCTAACCCTAACCCGAACCCGAACCCTAACCCTAACCCGAACCCTAACCCGAACCCTAACCCGAACCCTAACCCGAACCTTAAACCGAACACTAACCAGAACCCTAAACCGAACCCTAAACCGAAACCTATACCGAAACCTAACCCTAATCCTAACCCGAACCCTAAACCGAACCCTAACCCGAACCCTAAACCGAACCCTAAACCGAACCCTAACCCTAACCCGAACCCGAACCCGAACACGAGCCCTAACCCTAACCGTAACCCGAACCCTAACCCTAACCCGAAACCTAACACTAACCCTAACCCTAACCCTAACCCTAATCCTAACCGTAACACGAACCCTAACCCTAACCCGAACCCTAACCCGAACCCGAACCCTAACCCTAACCCTAACGCTAACCCTAACACTAACCCTAACCCCTAACACTAACCCCAACCCTAACCCTAACCCTAACACTTACCCTAACCCTAACCCTAACCCGAACCCTAACGCTAACCCGAACCCGAACCCTAACCCAAACCCTAACCCTAACACTAACTCTAACACCTAACCCTAACCCCAACCCTAACCCTAAACCGAACCCTAACCCTAAACCTACCCCGAACCCTAACGCTAACCCGAACCCGAATCCTAACCCGAACCCTAACCCTAACCCTAACCCGAACCCTAACACTAACCCTAACCCAAAACCTAAACCTAACCCGAACCCTAATCCTAAACCTAACCCGTACCCTAACCCTAACCCTAACCCGAACCTTAACCGTAACCCGAACCCTAAACCTAACCCTAACCCTAACCCTAATCCTAACACGAACCCTAACCCTAACCCTAACCCGAACCCTAACCCGAACCCTAACCCTAACCCTATCCTGAACACTAACCCCTAACCCTAACATAACCCGAACCCTTACCCGAACCCGTACCCTAAACCTAACTCGAAACCGTACCCGAACCCTAACCCGAACCCTAACCCTAACACGAACCCTAACCCTAACCCTAACCCTAACCCTAACCCGAACCCTAACCCTAACCCTAACCCAAATCCTAACCCTAACCCTAACCAGAACCCTAACCCGAACCCTAACACTAACCCTAACCCTAACCCGAACCCTAACCCTAACCCTAACCCGAACCCTAGCCCTAACCCTAACCCTAACCCGAACCCTAACCCTAACGCTAACCCGAACCCTAACCCCTAACCCTAACCCGAACCCGAACCCGAACCCTAACCCTAACCCTAACCCGAACCCAAACCCAAATCCTAACCCTAACCCTAACCCGAACCCTAAACCTAACGCTAAACCGAACCCGAACCCTAAACCGAACCCGAACCCTAACCCGAACTCTAACCCGAACCCGAACCCTAAACCTAACCCGAACCCTAACCCGAACCCTAACCCTGACCCTAACCCGTACCCTACCCCTAACCCTAACCCTAACCCTAACCCAAACGCTAACCCGAACCCTAACCCTAACCCTAACCCTAACCCTAACCCTAACCCCTAACCCTAACTCTAACCCTAACCCTAACCCCAACACTAAAACTTAACCCTAACCCGAACCCTAACCCTAACCCTAACCCGAACCCGAACCCTAACGCGAATCCTAACCCTAACCCTAACACGAACCCTAACCCTAACCCGAACACGAACCCTAACCCTAACCCGAACCCTAACCCTAACCCGAACCCGAACCCGAACTCTAACCCTAACCCGAACCCTAACCCTAACCCGAACCCTAACCCAAACCCGAACCCTAAACCGAACCCGAACCCTAACCCTAACCCGAACCCTAACCCTAACCAGAACCCTAACCCTACCCTAACCCGAAACCTAAACCTAACCCTAACCCGAACCCTAACCCTAACCCTAACCCTAACCCGAACCCTAACCCTAACCCTAACCCTAACCCCTAACCCTAACCCGAACCCGAACCCGAACCCTAAACCTAACCCTAACCCTAACCCCTAACCCTAACACTAACCCTAACCCTAACCCTAAAACCTAACCCTAACCAGAAACCTAACCCTAACCCTAACCCTAACACGAACCCTAAACCTAAACCTAACCTTAATCCTAACCCTAACCCTAACCCGAACCCTAACCCTAACCCTAACCCTAAACCTAACCCGAAACCTAACCCTTACCCTATCGCTAACCCTAACCCTAACCCTAACACCAAACCCTAACCCCAACCCTAACCCTAACCCGAACGCTAACCCGAACCCTAACCCTAACACTAAACTGAACACTAAGCCCTAACCCTAACCCGAACCCGAACCCTAACCCGAACCCGATCCCTAACCCCAACCCGAACCCGAACCCGAACCCTAACCCTAACCCTAACCCAAAACCTAACCCTAAGCCTAACCTGAACCCTAACCCTAACCCGAACCCTAACCCTAACACAAAACCTAAACCTAACCAGAACCCGAACCCGAACCCGAACCCTAACCCTAACCCTAACCCGAACCCTAACCCGAACCCGAACCCTAACCCTAACCCTAACCCGAAACCTAAACCTAACCCTAACCCGAACCCTAACCCTAAACCGAACCCTAACCCTAACCCTAACCCTAACCCGAACCCTAACCCTAACCCAAATCCTAACCCTAACCCTAACCAGAACCCTAACCCGAACCCTAACACTATCCCTAACCCTAACCCGAACCCTAACCCGAACCCTAACCCTAACCCTATCCTGAACACTAACCCCTAACCCTAACATAACCCGAAACCTTACCCGAACCCGTACCCTAAACCTAACTCGAACCCGTACCCGAACCCTAACCCGAACCCTAAGCCTAACCCTAACCCGAACCCTAACCCTAACCCTAACCCTAACCCTAACCCGAAACCTAACCATAACCCTAAAGCAAACCCGAAACCTAACCCAAACCCGAATCCTAACCCGAACCTTGACCCTAACCCGAACCCTAACCCTAACCGTAACCCAAACCCTAACCCGAACCCTAACCCTAACCCTAACCCTAACCCCTAACCCTAACACTAACCCTAACCCTAATTCTAAAACCTAACCTAACCCGAACCCTAACCCTAACCCTAACCTAACACGAACCCTAAACCTAAACCTAACCCTAATCCTAACACTAACCCTAACCCGAACCCTAAACCTAACCCTAACCCTAACCCTAAACCTAACCCGAACCCTAACCCTAACCCTAAACCTAACCCTAACCCGAACCCTAACCCCTAACCCTAACCCGAACCCGAACCCTAACCCTAACCCGAACCCTAACGCTAACTCTAACCCGAACCCTAACCCTAACCCGAACCCTAACCCTAACCCTAACCCTAACCCGAACCCTAACCCTAACCCTAACCCAAATCCTAACCCAAACCCTAACCAGAACCCTAACCCGAACCCTAACACTAACCCTAACCCTAACCCGAACCCTAACCCTAACCCTAACCCGAACCCTAGCCCTAACCCTAACCCTAACCCGAACCCTAAACCTAACGCTAACCCGAACCCTAACCCCTAACCCTAACCCGAACCCGAACCCGAACCCTAACCCTTACCCTAACCCGAACCCTAAACCCAATCCTAACCCTAACCCTAACCCGAAACCTAACCCTAAACCTAACCCTAACCCTAACCCTAACCCTAACCCGAACCCTAAACCTAACGCTAAACCGAACCCGAACCCTAAACCGATCCCGAACCCTAACCCGAAATCTAACCCGAACCCGAACCCTAAACCTAACCCGAACCGTAACCCGAACCCTAACCCTGACCCTAACCCGAACCCTAACCCTAACCCTAACCCAAACCCTAACCCGAACCCTAACCCTAACCCTAACCCTAACCCTAACCCTAACCCCTAACCCTAACTTTAAACCTAACCCTAACCCCAACACTAAAACTTAACCCTAACCCGAACCCTAACCCTAACCCTAACCCGAACCCGAACCCTAACGCGAATCCTAACCCTAACCCTAACACGAACCCTAACCCTAACCCGAACCCGAACCCTAACCCTAACACGAACCCTAACCCTAACCCGAACCCGAACCCGAACTCTAACCCTAACCCGAACCCTAACCCTAACCCGAACCCTAACCCAAACCCGAACCCTAAACCGAACCCGAACCCTAACCCTAACCCAACCCTAACCCTAACCAGAACCCTAACCCTACCCTAACCCGAAACCTAAACCTAACCCTAACCCGAACCCTAACCCTAACCCTAACCCTAACCCGAACCCTAACCCTAACCCTAACCCTAACCCCTAACCCTAACCCGAACCCGAACCCGAACCCTAAACCTAACCCGAACCCTAACCCTAACCCTAACGCTAACCCGAACTCTAACCCTAACCCGAACCCTAACCCGAACCCTAACCCGAACCCTAACCCTAACGCTAACCCGAACTCTAACCCGAACCCTAACCCTAACCCTAACCCGAAACCTAACCCTAACCCTAACCCGAACCCTAACCCTAACCCTAACCCGAACACTAACCCGAACCCTAAACCGAACCCTAACACGAACGCTAACCCTAAACCTAACCCAAACCCTAACCCTAACTCTAACCCTAACCCTAACCCGAACCCTAACCCTAACCCTAACCCTAACCATATCCTGAACACTAACCCCTACCCTAACATAACCCGAACCCTTACCCGAACCTGAACCCTAAACCTAACTCGAACCCGAACCCGAACCCTAACCCGAACCCTAACCCTAACCCTAACCCTAACCCTAACCCGAAACCTAACCATAACCCTAAAGCGAACCCGAAACCTAAGCCAAACCCGAACACTAACCCGAACCCCGACCCTAACCCGAACCCTAACCCTAACCCTAACCCAAACCCTAACCCGAACCCTAACCCTAACCCTAACCCTAAACACTAACCCTAACACTAACCCTAACCCTAACCCTAAAACCTAACCTTAACCCGAACCCTAACCCTAACCCTAAGCCTAACACGAACCCTAAACCTAAACCTAACCTTAATCCTAACCCTAACCCTAACCCGAACCCTAACCCTAACCCTAACCCTAACCCTAACCCGAAACCTAACCCTTACCCTATCGCTAACCCTAACCCTAACCCTAACCCCAAACCCTAACCCCAAACCTAACCCTAACCCGAACCCTAACCCGAACCCTAACCCTAACACTAACCTGAACACTAAGCCCTAACCCTAACCCGAACCCGAACCCTAACCCGAACCCGATCCCTAACCCCAACCCGAACCCGAACCCGAACCCTAAACCTAACCCTAACCCAAAACCTAACCCTAAGCCTAACCTGAACCCTAACCCTAACCCGAACCCTAACCCTAACCCGAACCCTAAACCTAACCAGAACCCGCACCCGAACCCGAACCCTAACCCTAACCCTAACCCGAACCCTAACCCTAACCCGAACCCTAACCCTAACCCTAACCCGAAACCTAAACCTAACCCTAACCCCAACCCTAACCCTAACCCGAACCCTAACCCTAACCCTAACCCTAACCCGAACCCTAACCCTAACCCAAATCCTAACCCTAAGCCTAACCAGAACCCTAACCCGAACCCTAACACTATCCCTAACCCTAACCCGAACCCTAAAACTAACCCTAATCCGAACCCTAACCCTAACACTAACCCTAACCCGAACCCTAACTCTAACCCTAACACGAACCCTAACCCCTAACCCGAACCCGAACCCGAACCCGAACCCTAACCCTAACCCTAACCCGAACCCTAACCCAAATCCTAACCCTAACCCTAACCCGAACCCTAACCCTAACCCTAACCCGAACCCTAAACCTAAACCTAACGCTAATCCTAACCCTAACCCTAAACCGTACCCTAACCCTAACCCTAACCCTAACCCTAACCCGAACCCTAACCCTAACCCTAACCCTAACCCTAACCCTAACCCCAAACCCTAACCCCAACCCTAACCCAACACGAACCCTAACCCGAAACCTAACCCTAACACTAATCTGAACACTAAGCCCTAACCCTAACCGGATCCCGAACCCTAACCCGAACCCGATCCCTAACCCAAACACGAACCCGAACCCGAACCCTAACCCTAACCCTAACCCGAACCCTAACCCTAAGCCTAACCCGAAACCTAACCCTAACCCGAAACCTAACCCTAACCAGAATCCTAACCCTAACCAGAACCCGAACCCGAACCCGAACCCTAACCCTAACCCGAACCCGAACCCTAACCCTAACGCGAACCCTAACCCCTAACCCTAACCCGAACCCGAACCCGAACCCTAACCAGAACCCTAACCCGAACCCTAACCCTAACCCGAACCCTAACCCTAACCCTAACCCGAACCCTAACCCTAATCCTAACCCGAACCCTAACACTAAACCGAACCCGAACCCTAACCCTAACCCGAACCCGAACCCTAACCCTAACCCGAACCCTAACCCTATCCCTAACCCGAAACCTAAACCTAACCCTAACCCGAACCCTAACCCTAAACCGAACCCGAACCCGAACCCTAACCCTAACCCAAATCCAAACCCTAACCCTAACCCGAACCCTAACCCGAACCCTAACCCTAACCCTAACCCTAACCCGAACCCTAAACCTATCCCGAACCCGAACACTAACCCTAACCCTTACCCGAACCCTAACACTAAACCTAACCCTAACCCTAACCCGAACACTAAACCTAACCCGAACCCTAACCCTAACCCTAACCCGAACCCTAACCCTAACCCTAACCCGAAACCTAACCCTAAACCGAACCCTAACCCTAACCCTAACCCGAAACGTAACCCTAACGGTAAACCGAACCCGAACCCTAAACCGAACCCGAACCCTAACGCGAAACCTAAACCTAACCCGAACCCTAACCCTAACCCGAACCCTAACCCGAACCCTAACACTGACCCTAACCCGAACCCTAACCCTGACCCTAACCCGAACCCAAACCCTAACCCTAACCCATAACCTAACCCGAACCCTAACCCTAACCCTAGCCCTAACCCTTACCCTAACCCCTAACCCTAACTCTAAACCTAACCCTAACCCTAACCCTAAAACCTATCCCTAACCCGAACCCTAAATCTAACCCTAACCCGAACCCGAACCCTAACGTGAATCTTAACCCTAACCCTAACACGAACCCTAACCCTAACCCTATCCCGAAACCTAAACCTAACCCGAACCCTAACCGAACCCTAACCCTAAACCTAACCCGAACCCTAACCCTGACACTAACTCAAAACCTAACCCTAACCCTAACCCAAACCCTACCCCGAACCCTAACCCTAACCCTAACCTTAACACTAACCCTAACCCCTAACCCTAACCCGAAACCTAACCCTAACCATAAC
>JAVLSZ010000125.1:387500-477500 GCA_032313775.1 Urocyon cinereoargenteus
CCCGAACCCTAAACCTAACCCTAACCCTAATCCTAACCCGAACCCGAACACTAACCCGAACCCTAACCCTAACCCTAATCCGAACCCTAACTCTAACCCTAAACCTAACCCTAACCCGCATCCTAAACATAACCCTAAACCGAACCCTATCCCCTAAACCGAATCCGAACCCGAACCCGAACCCTAACCCTATCCCGAACCAGAACCCGAACCCTAACCCTAACCCGAACCCTAACCCTAACCCTAATCCTAACCCGAACCCGAACCCTAACCCTAACCCTAACCCTAACCCTAACACTAAACCTAACCCGAAACCTAACCCTAGCCCTAACCCTAACCCGAACCCTAACCCGAACCCTAACACTAAACCTAACCCTAACCCTAACCTAACCCTAATCCGAACCCTAACCCTAACTCTAACGCTAACCCTAACACTAACCCCTAACCCTAACCCGAAACCTAACCCTAACCCTTACCCGAACCCGAACACTAACTCTAACCCTAACCCTAAACGTAACCCTAACCCAAACCCTAACCCTAACCCGAACCCGAAACCTAACCCTAACTCTAACCCTAACCCTAACCCTAACCCTAACACCAAACCTAACCCTAACACTAACCCTAACCCTAACCCGAACCCTAACCCTAACCCTAAACCTAACACTAACCCGAACACAAACCCTAACCCGAACCCTACCCCTAACCCTAATCCGAACCCTAACCCTAACCCTAAACCTAACACTAACCTGAACCCGAACCCTAACCCTAACCCTAACCCGAACCCTAACCTTAACCCTAAACCGAAACCTAACCCTAACCCGAACCCTAACCCTAACCCTAACCAGAACCCTAACCCTAACCCTAACCCAAACCCTAACCCTAGCCCGAACCCTAACACTAACCCGTACCCGAAACCGAACCCTAAACCTAACCCGAACCCTAAACCTAACCCTAACCCTAACCCGAACCCTAACCCAAACCCGAACCCTAACACGAACCCGAACCCTAACCCTAACCCGAACACGAACCCTAACCCTAAACCGAACCCTAACCCTAACCCTAAACCGAACCCTAAACCTAACCCTAACCCGAACCCTAACCCTAACCCGAAACCTAACCGTAACCCTAACCCGAATCCTAAACCTAACCCTAACCCGAACCCTAACCTGAAACCTAAACCTAACCCTAACCCTAACACAAACCCTAGGCTAACCCTAAACCGAACCCTAACCCTAACCCTAACCCTAACCCAAACCTAACCCGAACCCTAACCCTAACCCTAACCCGAACACTAACCCTAACCCTATCCCTAACCCTAACCCGAACCCTAACACTTACCCCCAAACATAACCCTAACCCTAACCCGAACCCGAACCCTAACCCTAAGCCTAACCCCTAACCCTAACCCTAACCCTAACCCTAACCCTAACCCTAACACTAAACCTAACCCGAAACCTAACCCTAGCCCTAACCCTAACCCGAACCCTAACCCGAACCCTAACACTAAACCTAACCCTAACCCTAACCTAACCCTAATCCGAACCCTAACCCTAACTCTAACGCTAACCCTAACACTAACCCCTAACCCTAACCCGAAACCTAACCCTAACCCTTACCCGAACCCGAACACTAACTCTAACCCTAACCCTAAACGTAATCCTAACCCAAACCCTAACCCTAACCCGAACCCGAAACCTAACCCTAACTCTAACCCTAACCCTAACCCTAACCCTAACACCAAACCTAACCCTAACACTAACCCTAACCCTAACCCGAACCCTAACCCTAACCCTAAACCTAACACTAACCCGAACACAAACCCTAACCCGAACCCTACCCCTAACCCTAATCCGAACCCTAACCCTAACCCTAAACCTAACACTAACCTGAACCCGAACCCTAACCCTAACCCTAACCCGAACCCTAACCTTAACCCTAAACCGAAACCTAACCCTAACCCGAACCCTAACCCTAACCCTAACCAGAACCCTAACCCTAACCCTAACCCAAACCCTAACCCTAGCCCGAACCCTAACACTAACCCGTACCCGAACCCGAACCCTAAACCGAACCCTAAACCTAACCCTAATCCGAACCCTAACTCTAAACCTAACCCTAACCCTAACCCGAACCCTAACCATAACCCGAACCCGAACCCTATCCCCTAACCCGAATCCGAACCCGAACCCGAACCCTAACCCTACCCCGAACCCGAACCCGAACCCTAACCCTAACCCGAACCCTAACCCTAACCCTAATCCTAACCCGAACCCGAAACCTAACCCTAGCCCTAACCCTAACCCGAACCCAAACCCGAACCCTAACACTAAACCTAACCCTAACCCTAACCCGAACCCTAAACCTAACCCTAACCGGAACCCTAACACTAACCCTAACCCGAACCCGAACCCTAACCCTTTACCCGAATCCTAACCCTAACCCGAACACTAACCCGAACCCTAACCCTAACCCTAACCCGAACCCTAAACCGAACCCTAACCCTAACCCGAGCACTAACCCTAAACCTAACACTAAACCGAACCCTAACCCTAACCCTAACCCGACCCCTAACCCGAACCCTAACACGAACCCTAAACCTAACCTTAACCCTAACCCTAACCCGAACTCTAACCCTAACCCTAACCCGAACCCTAACCCTAACCCGAACCCTAACCCGAACCTAACCCTAACCCTAACCCGAACCCTAACCCTAACCCAAACCCTAACCCTACATTAACCCGAACCCTAACCCTAACCCTAACCCGAACCCTAACCGTAACCCAAACCCTAACCGTAACACGAGCCATAACCCTAACCCTAACCCTAACCTGAACACTAACCCTAACCCTAACCCGAACCCTAACCCGAACCCTAACCCTAACCCTAACCTGAACACTAACCCCTAACCCCAACCCGAACCCGAACCCTAACCCGAACCCTAACCCTAACCCGAACCCGAATCCTAACCCGAACACTAAACCTAACCCTAACCCGAACCCTAACCCTAACACGAACCCTAACACTAACCCAAAACCGAACCCTAACCCTAACCCTAAACCTAACCCGCACCCTAACCCTAACCTGAACCCGAACACTAACTCTAACCCTAACCCTAAACGTAACCCTAACCCAAACTCTAACCCTAACCCGAACCCGAAACCTAACCCTAACCCTAACCCTAACCCTAACCCTAACACCAAACCTAACGCTAACACTAACCCTAACCCTAACCCGAACCCTAACCCTAACCCTAAACCTAACACTAACCCGAACACGAACCCTAACCCGAACCCTACCCCTAACCCTAATCCGAACCCTAACCCTAACCCTAAACCTAACACTAACCTGAACCCGAACCCTAACCCTAACCCTAAACCGAACCCTAACCCTAACCCTAACCCGAACCCTAAACCTAACCCTAACCCGAACCCTAACCCTAACCCGAAACCTAACCCTAACCCTAACCCGAATCCTAACCCTAACCCTAACCCGAACCCTAACCCGAAACCTAAACCTAACCCTAACCCTAACACAAACACTAACCCTAACCCTAAACCGAACCCTAACCCTAACCCTAACCCTAACCCAAACCTAACCCGAACCCTAACCCTAACCCTAACCCGAACACTAACCCTAACCCTAACCCTAACCCTAACCCGAACCCTAACCCTTACCCCCAAACATAACCCTAACCCTAACCCGAACCCGAACCCTAACCCTAAGCCTAACCCCTAACCCTAACCCTAACCCTAACCCTAACCCGAACACTAAACCTAACCCTAACCCTAACCCGAACCCGAACCCGAACCCTAAACCGAACCCTAAAACTAACCCTAATCCGAACCCTAACTCTAACCCTAACCCTAACCCGAACCCTAACCCTAACCCTAACCCGAACCCTATCCCCTAACCCGAATCCGAACCCGAACCCGAACCCTAACCCTACCCCGAACCCGAACCCGAACCCTAACCCGAACCCTAACACTAACCCTAATCCTAACCCGAACCCGAAACCTAACCCTAGCCCTAACCCTAACCCGAACCCAAACCCGAACCCTAACACTAAACCTAACCCTAACCCTAACCCGAACCCTAAACCTAACCCTAACCGGAACCCTAACCCTAACCCTAACCCGAACCCGAACCCTAACCCTTTACCCGAATCCTAACCCTAACCCGAACACTAACCCGAACCCTAACCCTAACCCTAACCCCGAACCCGAACCCTAACCCTAACCCTAACCCTAACCCGAACCCTAAACCGAACCCTAACCCTAACCCGAACACTAACCCTAAACCTAACCCTAACCCGAACCCTAACACTATCCCTAACCCGACCCCTAACCCGAACCCTAACACGAACCCTAAACCTAACCTTAACCCTAACCCTAACCCGAGCTCTAAACCTAACCGTAACCCGAACCCTAACCCTAACCCGAACCCTAACCCGAACCTAACCCTAACCCTAACCCGAACCCTAACCCTAACCCAAACCCTAACCCTACCTTAACCCGAACCCTAACCCTAACCCTAACCCGAACCCTAACCGTAACCCAAACCCTAACCGTAACACGAACCATAACCCTAACCCTAACCCTAACCTGAACCCTAACCCTAACCCTAACCCGAACCCTAACCCGAACCCTAACCCTAACCCTAACCTGAACACTAACCCCTAACCCCAACCCGAACCCTAACCCTAACCCGAACCCTAACCCTAACCCTAACCCAAATCCTAACCCGAACCCTAACCCGAACCCTAACCCGAACCCTAACCCTAACCCTAACCCTAACCCGAACCCTAAACCGATCCCGAACACGAACCCGAACCCTAACCCTAACCCTTACCCGAACCCTAACCCTAAACCTAACCCTAACCCTAACCCGAACCCTAACCCTAACCCGAACCCTAACCCTAACCCTAACCCGAACCCTAACCCTAACCCTAACCCTAACCCGAACCCTAACCCTAAACCTAACCCTAACCCTAACCCTAACCCGAAACCTAACCCTAACGGTAAACCGAACCCGAACCCTAAACCGAACCCGAACCCTAACGCGAAACCTAAACCTAACCGGAACCCTAACCCTAACCCTAACCCTAACCCTAACCCTAAAACCTATCACTAACCCGAACCCTAAATCTAACCCTAACCCGAACCCGAACCCTAAAGTGAATCCTTACCCTAACCATAACACGAACCCTAACCCTAACCCGAACCCGAACCCTAACCCTAACCCGAACCCTAACCCGAACCCTAACCCGAACCCTAACCCGAACCTTAAACCGAACACTAACCCGAACCCTAAACCGAACCCTAAACCGAAACCTATACCGAAACCTAACCCTAACCCTAACCAGAACCATAACCCGAACCCTAACCCGAACCCTAAACCGAACCCTAACCCGAACCCTAACCCGAACCCTAAACCGAACCCTAACCCTAACCCGAACCCGAACCCGAACACGAGCCCTAACCCTAACCGTAACCCGAACCCTAACCCTAACCCGAACCTAACCCTAACCCTAACCCTAACCCGAACCCTAAACCGAACCCTAACAATAACCCTAAACCTAACACTAACCCGAACACGAACCCTAAACCGAACCCTACTCCTAACCCTAATCCGAACCCTAACCCTAACCCTAAACCTAACACTAACCTGAACCCGAACCCTAACCCTAACCCTAACCCGAACCCTAACCCTAACCCTAAACCGAACCCTAACCCTAACCCGAACCCTAACCCTAACCCTAACCAGAACCCTAACCCGAACCCTAACCCTAGCCCGAACCCTAACCCTAACCCGAACCCGAACCCGAACCCTAAACCTAACCTGAACCCTAAACCTAACCCTAACCCTAACCCGAACCCTAAACCAAACCCGAACCCTAACACGAACCCGAACCCTAACCCTAACCCCAACACGAACCCTAACCCTAAACCGAACCCTAACCCTAACCCTAACCCGAACCCTAAACCTAACCCTAACCCGAACCCTAACACTAACCCAAAACCTAACCCTAACCCTAACCCGAATCCTAACCCTAACCCTAACCCGAAACCTAACCCTAACCCTAACCCGAATCCTAACCCTAACCCTAACCCGAACCCTAACCCGAAACCTAAACCTAACCCTAACCCTAACACAAACACTAACCCTAACCCTAAACCGAACCCTAACCCTAACCCTAACCCTAACCCAAACCTAACCCGAACCCTAACCCTAACCCTAACCCGAACACTAACCCTAACCCTAACCCTAACCCGAACCCTAACCCGAACCCTAACCCTTACCCCCAAACATAACCCTAAACCTAACCCGAACCCGAACCCTAACCCTAAGCCTAACCCCTAACCCTAACCCTAACCCTAACCCTAACCCGAACCCTAAACCTAACCCTAACCCTAATCCTAACCCGAACCCGAACACTAACCCGAACCCTAAGCCTAACCCTAATCCGAACCCTAACTCTAACCCTAAACCTAACCCTAACCCGCATCCTAACCATAACCCTAACCCGAACCCTATCCCCTAAACCGAATCCGAACCCGAACCCGAACCCTAACCCTATCCCGAACCCGAACCCGAACCCTAACCCTAACCCGAACCCTAACCCTAACCCTAATCCTAACCCGAACCCGAACCCTAACACTAACCCTAACCCTAACCCTAACACTAAACCTAACCCGAAACCTAACCCTAGCCCTAACCCTAACCCGAACCCTAACCCGAACCCTAACACTAAACCTAACCCTAACCCTAACCTAACCCTAATCCGAACCCTAACCCTAACCCTAACGCTAACCCTAACACTAACCCCTAACCCTAACCCGAAACCTAACCCTAACCCTTACCCGAACCCGAACACTAACCCTAACCCGAATCCTAACCCTAACCCTAACCCGAACCCGAATCCTAACCCGAACACTAAACCTAACCCTAACCCGAACCCTAACCCTAACACGAACCCTAACTGTAACCCGAAACCGAACCCTAACCCTACCCCTAAACCTAACCCGCACCCTAACCCTAACCTGAACCCGAACACTAACTCTAACCCTAACCCTAAACGTAACCCTAACCCAAACCATAACCCTAACCCGACCCCGAAACCTAACCCTAACTCTAACCCTAACCCTAACCCTAACCCTAACACCAAACCTAACCCTAACACTAACCCTAACCCTAACCCGAACCCTAACCCTAACCCTAAACCTAACACTAACCCGAACACAAACCCTAACCCGAACCCTACCCCTAACCCTAATCCGAACCCTAACCCTAACCCTAAACCTATCACTAACCTGAACCCGAACCCTAACCCTAACCCTAACCCGAACCCTAACCTTAACCCTAAACCGAAACCTAACCCTAACCCGAACCCTAAACCTAACCCTAACCAGAACCCTAACCCTAACCCTAACCCGAACCCTAACCCTAGCCCGAACCCTAACACTAACCCGTACCCGAAACCGAACCCTAAACCTAACCCGAACCCTAAACCTAACCCTAACCCTAACCCGAACACTAACCCAAACCCGAACCCTAACACGAACCCGAACCCTAACCCTAACCCGAACCCTAACCCTAACCCTAAACCGAACCCTAACCCTAACCCTAAACCGAACCCTAAACCTAACCCTAACCCGAACCCTAACCCTAACCCGAAACCTAACCCTAACCCTAACCCGAATCCTAAACCTAACCCTAACCCGAACCCTAACCTGAAACCTAAACCTAACCCTAAACCTAACACAAACCCTAAGGCTAACCCTAAACCGAACCCTAACCCTAACCCTAACCCTAACCCTAACCCAAACCTAACCCGAACCCTAACCCTAACCCTAACCCGAACACTAACCCTAACCCTATCCCTAACCCTAACCCGAACCCTAACACTTACCCCCAAACATAACCCTAACCCTAACCCGAACCCGAACCCTAACCCTAAGCCTAACCCCTAACCCTAACCCTAACCCTAACCCTAACCCTAACCCGAACCCTAAACCTAACCCTAACCCTAACCCGAACCCGAACCCGAACCCTAAACCGAACCCTAAACCTAACCCTAATCCGAACCCTAACTCTAAACCTAACCCTAACCCTAACCCGAACCCTAACCCTAACCCTAACCCGAACCCTATCCCCTAACCCGAATCCGAACCCGAACCCGAACCCTAACCCTACCCCGAACCCGAACCCGAACCCTAACCCTAACCCGAACCCTAACCCTAACCCTAATCCTAACCCGAACCCGAAACCTAACCCTAGCCCTAACCCTAACCCGAACCCAAACCCGAAACCTAACACTAAACCTAACCCTAACCCTAACCCGAACCCTAAACCTAACCCTAACCGGAACCCTAACACTAACCCTAACCCGAACCCGAACCCTAACCCTTTACCCGAATCCTAACCCTAACCCGAACACTAACCCGAACCCTAACCCTAACCCTAACCCGAACCCTAAACCGAACCCTAACCCTAACCCGAACACTAACCCTAAACCTAACCCTAAACCGAACCCTAACCCTAACCCTAACCCGACCCCTAACCCGAACCCTAACACGAACCCTAAACCTAACCTTAACCCTAACCCTAACCCGAACTCTAACCCTAACCCTAACCCGAACCCTAACCCTAACCCGAACCCTAACCCGAACCTAACCCTAACCCTAACCCGAACCCTAACCCTAACCCAAACCCTAACCCTACCTTAACCCGAACCCTAACCCTAACCCTAACCCGAACCCTAACCGTAACCCAAACCCTAACCGTAACACGAACCATAACCCTAACCCTAACCCTAACCTGAACCCTAACCCTAACCCTAACCCGAACCCTAACCCAAACCCTAACCCTAACCCTAACCTGAACACTAACCCCTAACCCCAACCCGAACCCGAACCCTAACCCGAACCCTAACCCTAACCCTAACCCGAACCCGAATCCTAACCCGAACACTAAAACTAACCCTAACCCGAACCCTAACCCTAACACGAACCCTAACAGTAACCCAAAACCGAACCCTAACCCTAACCCTAAACCTAACCCGCACCCTAACCCTAACCTGAACCCGAACACTAACTCTAACCCTAACCCTAAACGTAACCCTAACCCAAACTCTAACCCTAACCCGAACCCGAAACCTAACCCTAACCCTAACCCTAACACCAAACCTAACGCTAACACTAACCCTAACCCTAACCCGAACCCTAACCCTAACCCTAAACCTAACACTAACCCGAACACGAACCCTAACCCGAACCCTACCCCTAACCCTAATCCGAACCCTAACCCTAACCCTAAACCTAACACTAACCTGAACCCGAACCCTAACCCTAACCCTAAACCGAACCCTAACCCTAACCCTAACCCGAACCCTAAACCTAACCCTAACCCGAACCCTAACCCTAACCCGAAACCTAACCCTAACCCTAACCCGAATCCTAACCCTAACCCTAACCCGAACCCTAACCCGAAACCTAAACCTAACCCTAACCCTAACACAAACACTAACCCTAACCCTAAACCGAACCCTAACCCTAACCCTAACCCTAACCCAAACCTAACCCGAACCCTAACCCTAACCCTAACCCGAACACTAACCCTAACCCTAACCCTAACCCTAACCCGAACCCTAACCCTTACCCCCAAACATAACCCTAACCCTAACCCGAACCCGAACACTAACCCTAAGCCTAACCCCTAACCCTAACCCTAACCCTAACCCTAACCCGAACCCTAAACCTAACCCTAACCCTAACCCGAACCCGAACCCGAACCCTAAACCGAACCCTAAAACTAACCCTAATCCGAACCCTAACTCTAACCCTAACCCTAACCCTAACCCGAACCCTAACCCTAACCCTAACCCGAACCCTATCCCCTAACCCGAATCCGAACCCGAACCCGAACCCTAACCCTACCCCGAACCCGAACCCGAACCCTAACCCGAACCCTAACACTAACCCTAATCCTAACCCGAACCCGAAACCTAACCCTAGCCCTAACCCTAACCCGAACCCAAACCCGAACCCTAACACTAAACCTAACCCTAACCCTAACCCGAACCCTAAACCTAACCC
Organism: Urocyon cinereoargenteus; assembly: GCA_032313775.1. Classification (NCBI taxonomy): domain Eukaryota; kingdom Metazoa; phylum Chordata; class Mammalia; order Carnivora; family Canidae; genus Urocyon; species Urocyon cinereoargenteus. Next base: position 397,595 of record JAVLSZ010000125.1, read on the forward strand.
TAACCGGAACCCTAACCCTAACCCTAACCCGAACCCGAACCCTAACCCTTTACCCGAATCCTAACCCTAACCCGAACACTAACCCGAACCCTAACCCTAACCCTAACCCCGAACCCGAACCCTAACCCTAACCCTAACCCTAACCCGAACCCTAAACCGAACCCTAACCCTAACCCGAACACTAACCCTAAACCTAACCCTAACCCTATCCCTAACCCGACCCCTAACCCGAACCCTAACACGAACCCTAAACCTAACCTTAACCCTAACCCTAACCCGAACTCTAAACCTAACCCTAACCCGAACCCTAACCCTAACCCGAACCCTAACCCGAAACTAACCCTAACCCTAACCCGAACCCTAACCGTAACCCAAACCCTAACCCTACCTTAACCCGAACCCTAACCCTAACCCGAACCCTAACCGTAACCCAAACCCTAACCGTAACACGAACCATAACACTAACCCTAACCCTAACCTGAACCCTAACCCTAACCCTAACCCGAACCCTAACCCGAACCCTAACCCTAACCCTAACCTGAACACTAACCCCTAACCCCAACCCGAACCCTAACCCTAACCCGAACCCTAACCCTAACCCTAACCCAAATCCTAACCCGAACCCTAACCCGAACCCTAACCCGAACCCTAACCCTAACCCTAACCCTAACCCGAACCCTAAACCTATCCCGAACACGAACCCGAACCCTAACCCTAACCCTTACCCGAACCCTAACCCTAAACCTAACCCTAACCCTAACCCGAACCCTAACACTAACCCGAACCCTAACCCTAACCCTAACCCGAACCCTAACCCTAACCCTAACCCTAACCCGAACCCTAACCCTAAACTTAACCCTAACCCTAAACCTAACCCGAAACCTAACCCTAACGGTAAACCGAACCCGAACCCTAAACCGAACCCGAACCCTAACGCGAAACCTAAACCTAACCGGAACCCTAACCCTAACCCGAACCCTAACCCGAACCCTAACACTGACCCTAACCCGAACCCTAACCCTGACCCTAACCCGAAACCTAACCCTAACCCTAACCCAAAACCTAACCCGAACCCTAACCCTAACCCTAGCCCTAACCCTTACCCTAACCCCTAACCCTAACTCTAACCCTAACCCTAACCCTAACCCTAAAACCTATCACTAACCCGAACCCTAAATCTAACCCTAACCCGAACCCGAACCCTAAAGTGAATCCTAACCCTAACCATAACACGAACCCTAACCCTAACCCGAACCCGAACCCTAACCCTAACCCGAACCCTAACCCGAACCCTAACCCGAACCCTAACCCAAACCTTAAACCGAACACTAACCCGAACCCTAAACCGAACCCTAAACCGAAACCTATACCGAAACCTAACCCTAACCCTAACCAGAACCATAACCCGAACCCTAACCCGAACCCTAAACCGAACCCTAACCCTAACCCTAACCCTAACCAGAACCATAACCCGAACCCTAACCCTAACCGTAACCCGAACCCTAACCCTAACCCGAACCTAACCCTAACCCTAACCCTAACCCGAACCCTAAACCGAACCCTAACAATAACCCTAAACCTAACACTAACCCGAACACGAACCCTAAACCGAACCCTACTCCTAACCCTAATCCGAACCCTAACCCTAACCCTAAACCTAACACTAACCTGAACCCGAAACCTAACCCTAACCCTAACCCGAACCCTAACCCTAACCCTAAACCGAAACCTAACACTAAACCAAACCCTAACCCTAACCCTAACCAGAACCCTAACCCGAACCCTAACCCTAGCCCGAACCCTAACCCTAACCCGAACCCGAACCCGAACCCTAAACCTAACCTGAACCCTAAACCTAAACCTAACCCTAACCCGAACCCTAACCCAAACCCGAACCCTAACACGAACCCGAACCCTAACCCTAACCCCAACACGAACCCTAACCCTAAACCGAACCCTAACCCTAACCCTAACCCGAACCCTAAACCTAACCCTAACCCGAACCCTAACACTAACCCGAAACCTAACCCTAACCCTAACCCGAATCCTAACCCTAACCCTAACCCGAACCCTAACCCGAAACCTAAACCTAACCCTAACCCTAACACAAACACTAACCCTAACCCTAAACCGAACCCTAACCCTAACCCTAACCCTAACCCAAACCTAACCCGAACCCTAACCCTAACCCTAACCCGAACACTAACCCTAACCCTAACCCTAACCCTAACCCGAACCCTAACCCTTACCCCCAAACATAACCCTAACCCTAACCCGAACCCGAACCCTAACCCTAAGCCTAACCCCTAACCCTAACCCTAACCCTAACCCTAACCCGAACCCTAAACCTAACCCTAACCCTAATCCTAACCCGAACCCGAACACTAACCCGAACCCTAACCCTAACCCTAATCCGAACCCTAACTCTAACCCTAAACCTAACCCTAACCCGCATCCTAACCATAACCCTAACCCGTACCCTATCCCCTAAACCGAATCCGAACCCGAACCCGAACCCTAACCCTATCCCGAACCCGAACCCGAACCCTAACCCTAACCCGAACCCTAACCCTAACCCTAATCCTAACCCGAACCCGAACCCTAACCCTAACCCTAACCCTAACCCTAACACTAAACCTAAACCGAAACCTAACCCTAGCCCTAACCCTAACCCGAACCCTAACCCGAACCCTAACACTAAACCTAACCCTAACCCTAACCTAACCCTAATCCGAACCCTAACCCTAACCCTAACGCTAACCCTAACACTAACCCCTAACCCTATCCCGAAACCTAACCCTAACCCTTACCCGAACCCGAACACTAACCCTAACCCGAATCCTAACCCTAACCCTAACCCGAACCCGAATCCTAACCCGAACACTAAACCTAACCCTAACCCGAACCCTAACCCTAACACGAACCCTAACTGTAACCCGAAACCGAACCCTAACCCTACCCCTAAACCTAACCCGCACCCTAACCCTAACCTGAACCCGAACACTAACTCTAACCCTAACCCTAAACGTAACCCTAACCCAAACCCTAACCCTAATCCGAACCCGAAACCTAAACCTAACCCTAACCCTAACCCTAACCCTAACACCAAACCTAACCCTAACACTAACCCTAACCCTAACCCGAACCCTAACCCTAACCCTAAACCTAACACTAACCCGAACACAAACCCTAACCCGAACCCTACCCCTAACCCTAATCCGAACCCTAACCCTAACCCTAAACCTAACACTAACCTGAACCCGAACCCAAACCCTAACCCTAACCCGAACCCTAAACTTAACCCTAAACCGAAACCTAACCCTAACCCGAACCCTAACCCTAACCCTAACCCTAACCCTAACCCGAACCCTAACCCTAGCCCGAACCCTAACACTAACCCGTACCCGAAACCGAACCCTAAACCTAACCCGAACCCTAAACCTAACCCTAACCCTAACCCGAACCCTAACCCAAACCCGAACCCTAACACGAACCCGAACCCTAACCCTAACCCGAACACGAACCCTAACCCTAAACCGAACCCTAACCCTAACCCTAAACCGAACCCCAAACCTAACCCTAACCCGAACCCTAACCCTAACCCGAAACCTAACCCTAACCCTAACCCGAATCCTAAACCTAACCCTAACCCGAACCCTAAACTGAAACCTAAACCTAACCCTAACCCTAACACAAACCCTAAGGCTAACCCTAAACCGAACCCTAACCCTAACCCTAACCCTAACCCAAACCTAACCCGAACCCTAACCCTAACCCTAACCCGAACACTAACCCTAACCCTATCCCTAACACTAACCCGAACCCTAACCCTTACCCCCAAACATAACCCTAACCCTAACCCGAACCCGAACCCTAACCCTAAGCCTAACCCCTAACCCTAACCCTAACCCTAACCCGAACCCTAAACCTAACCCTAACCCTAACCCGAACCCGAACCCGAACCCTAAACCGAACCCTAAACCTAACCCGAATCCGAACCCGAACCCGAACCCTAAACCTACCCCGAACCCGAACCCGAACCCTAACCCTAACCCGAACCCTAACCCTAACCCTAATCCTAACCCGAACCCGAAACCTAACCCTAGCCCTAACCCTAACCCGAACCCAAACCCGAACCCTAACACTAAACCTAACCCTAACCCTAACCCGAACCCTAAACCTAACCCTAACCGGAACCCTAACACTAACCCTAACCCGAACCCGAACCCTAACTCTTTACCCGAATCCTAACCCTAACCCGAACACTAACCCGAACCCTAACCCTAACCCTAACCCGAACCCTAAACCAAACCCTAACCCTAACCCGAACACTAACCCTAAACCTAACCCTAAACCGAACCCTAACCCTAACCCTAACTCGACCCCTAACCCGAAACCTAACACGAACCCTAAACCTAACCTTAACCCTAACCCTAACCCGAACTCTAACCCTAACCCTAACCCGAACCCTAACCCTAAACCGAACCCTAACCCGAACCTAACCCTAACCCTAACCCGAACCCTAACCCTAACCCAAACCCTAACCCTACCTTAACCCGAACCCTAACCCTAACCCTAACCCGAAACCTAACCGTAACCCAAACCCTAACCGTAACACGAACCATAACCCTAACCCTAACCCTAACCTGAACCCTAACCCTAACCCTAACCCGAACCCTAACTCGAACCCTAACCCTAACCCTAACCTGAACACTAACCCCTAACCCCAACCCGAACCCGAACCCTAACCCGAACCCTAACCCTAACCCTAACCCGAACCCGAATCCTAACCCGAACACTAAACCTAACCCTAACCCGAACCCTAACCCTAACACGAACCCTAACAGTAACCCAAAACCGAACCCTAACCCTAACCCTAACCCTAACCCAAACCTAACCCGAACCCTAACCATAACCCTAACCTGAACACTAACCCTAACCCTAACCCTAACCCTAACCCGAACCCTAACCCTTACCCCCAAACATAACCCTAACCCTAACCCGAACCCGAACCCTAACCCTAAGCCTAACCCCTAACCCTAACCCTAATCCTAACCCGAACCCTAACCCGAACCCTAAACCTAACCCTAACCCTAACCCGAACCCTAACCCAAACCCGAACCCTAACACGAACCCGAACCCTAACCCTAACCCGAACACGAACCCTAACCCTAAACCGAACCCTAACCCTAACCCTAACCCGAACCCTAAACCTAACCCTAACCCGAACCCTAACCCTAACCCGAAACCTAACCCTAACCCTAACCCGAATCCTATCCCTAACCTTAACCCGAACCCTAAGCCGAAACCTAACCCTAAACCGAACCCTAACCCGAAACCTAAATCTAACCCTAAGCCTAACACAAACACTAACCCTAACCCTAAACCAAACCCTAACCCTAACCCTAACCGTAACCCAAACCTAACCCGAACCCTAACCATAACCCTAACCCGAACACTAACCCTAACCCGAACCCGAAACCTAACCCTAACCCTAACCCTAACCCTAACCCTAAACCTAACACCAAAACTAACGCTAACACTAACCCTAACCCTAACCCGAACCCTAACCCTAACCCTAAACCTAACACTAACCCGAACACGAACCCTAACCCGAACCCTACCCCTAACCCTAATCCGAACCCTAACCCTAACCCTAAACCTAACACTAACCTGAACCCGAACCCTAACCCTAACCCTAACCCGAACCCTAACCCTAACCCTAACCCTAACCCTAACCCTAACCCTAACCCGAACCCTAACCCTTACCCCCAAACATAACCCTAACCCTAACCCGAACCCGAACCCTAACCCTAAGCCTAACCCCTAACCCTAACCCTAACCCTAACCCTTACCCGAACCCTAAACCTAACCCTAACCCTAATCCTAACCCGAACCCGAACACTAACCCGAACCCTAACCCTAACCCTAATCCGAACCCTAACTCTAACCCTAAACCTAACCCTAACCCGCATCCTAACCATAACCCTAACCCGAACCCTATCCCCTAAACCGAATCCGAACCCGAACCCGAACCCTAACCCTACCCCGAACCCGAACCCGAACCCTAACCCTAACCCGAACCCTAACCCTAACCCTAATCCTAACCCGAACCCGAACCCTAACCCTAACACTAACCCTAACCCTAACACTAAACCTAACCCGAAACCTAACCCTAGCCCTAACCCTAACCCGAACACTAACCCGAACCCTAACACTAAACCTAACCCTAACCCTAACCTAACCCTAATCCGAACCCTAACCCTAACCCTAACGCTAACCCTAACACTAACCCCTAACCCTAACCCGAAACCTAACCCTAACCCTTACCCGAACCCGAACCCTAACCCTAACCCGAATCCTAACCCTAACCCTAACCCGAACCCGAATCCTAACCCGAACACTAAACCTAACCCTAACCCGAACCCTAACCCTAACACGAACCCTAACTGTAACCCGAAACCGAACCCTAACCCTACCCCTAAACCTAACCCGCACCCTAACCCTAACCTGAACCCGAACACTAACTCTAACCCTAACCCTAAACGTAACCCTAACCCAAACCCTAACCCTAACCCGAACCCGAAACCTAACCCTAACCCTAACCCTAACCCTAACCCTAACCCTAACACCAAACCTAACCCTAACACTAACCCTAACCCTAACCCGAACCCTAACCCTAACCCTAAACCTAACACTAACCCGAACACAAACCCTAACCCGAACCCTACCCCTAACCCTAATCCGAACCCTAACCCTAACCCTAAACCTAACACTAACCTGAACCCGAACCCTAACCCTAACCCTAACCCGAACCCTAACCTTAACCCTAAACCGAAACCTAACCCTAACCCGAACCCTAACCCTAACCCTAAACCTAACACTAACCCGAACACGAACCCTAACCCTAAACCTAACACTAACCTGAACCCGAACCCTAACCCTAACCCTAAACCGAACCTTAACCCTAACCCTAACCCGAACCCTAAACCTAACCCTAACCCGAACCCTAACCCTAACCCGAAACCTAACCCTAACCCTAACCCGAATCCTAACCCTAACCCTAACCCGAACCCTAACCCGAAACCTAAACCTAACCCTAACCCTAACACAAACCCTAACCCTAACCCCGAACCCGAACCCTAACCCTAACCCTAACCCTAACCCGAACCCTAAACCGAACCCTAACCCTAACCCGAACACTAACCCTAAACCTAACCCGAACCCGAACTCTAACCCTATCCCTAACCCGACCCCTAACCCGAACCCTAACACGAACCCTAAACCTAACCTTAACCCTAACCCTAACCCGAACTCTAAACCTAACCCTAACCCGAACCCTAACCCTAACCCGAACCCTAACCCGAACCTAACACTAACCCTAACCCGAACCCTAACCCTAACCCAAACCCTAACCCTACCTTAACCCGAACCCTAACCCTAACCCTAACCCGAACCCTAACCGTAACCCAAACCCTAACCGTAACACGAACCATAACCCTAACCCTAACCCTAACCTGAACACTAACCCTAACCCTAACCCGAACCCTAACCCGAACCCTAACCCTAACCCTAACCTGAACACTAACAACTAACCCCAACCCGAACCCGAACCCTAACCGGAACCCTAACCCTAACCATAACCCGAACCCGAATCCTAACCCGAACACTAAACCTAACCCTAACCCGAACCCTAACCCTAACACGAACCCTAACCGTAACCCGAAACCGAACCCTAACCCTAACCCTAAACCTAACCCGCACCCTAACCCTAACCTGAACCCGAACACTAACTCTAACCCTAACCCTAAACGTAACCCTAACCCAAACTCTAACCCTAACACGAACCCGAAACCTAACCCTAACCCTAAGCTAACCCTAACCCTAACCCTAACACCAAACCTAACGCTAACACTAACCCTAACCCTAACCCGAACCCTAACCCTTACCCCCAAACATAACCCTAACCCTAACCCGAACCCGAACCCTAACCCTAAGCCTAACCCCTAACCCTAACCCTAATCCTAACCCGAACCCTAACCCGAACCCTAAACCTAACCCTAACCCTAACCCGAACCCTAACCCAAACCCGAACCCTAACACGAACCCGAACCCTAACCCTAACCCGAACACGAACCCTAACCCTAAACCGAACCCTAACCCTAACCCTAACCCGAACCCTAAACCTAACCCTAACCCGAACCCTAACCCTAACCCGAAACCTAACCCTAACCCTAACCCGAATCCTATCCCTAACCTTAACCCGAACCCTAAGCCGAAACCTAACCCTAAACCGAACCCTAACCCGAAACCTAAATCTAACCCTAAGCCTAACACAAACACTAACCCTAACCCTAAACCAAACCCTAACCCTAACCCTAACCGTAACCCAAACCTAACCCGAACCCTAACCATAACCCTAACCCGAACACTAACCCTAACCCGAACCCGAAACCTAACCCTAACCCTAACCCTAACCCTAACCCTAAACCTAACACCAAAACTAACGCTAACACTAACCCTAACCCTAACCCGAACCCTAACCCTAACCCTAAACCTAACACTAACCCGAACACGAACCCTAACCCGAACCCTACCCCTAACCCTAATCCGAACCCTAACCCTAACCCTAAACCTAACACTAACCTGAACCCGAACCCTAACCCTAACCCTAACCCGAACCCTAACCCTAACCCTAACCCTAACCCTAACCCTAACCCTAACCCGAACCCTAACCCTTACCCCCAAACATAACCCTAACCCTAACCCGAACCCGAACCCTAACCCTAAGCCTAACCCCTAACCCTAACCCTAACCCTAACCCTTACCCGAACCCTAAACCTAACCCTAACCCTAATCCTAACCCGAACCCGAACACTAACCCGAACCCTAACCCTAACCCTAATCCGAACCCTAACTCTAACCCTAAACCTAACCCTAACCCGCATCCTAACCATAACCCTAACCCGAACCCTATCCCCTAAACCGAATCCGAACCCGAACCCGAACCCTAACCCTACCCCGAACCCGAACCCGAACCCTAACCCTAACCCGAACCCTAACCCTAACCCTAATCCTAACCCGAACCCGAACCCTAACCCTAACCCTAACCCTAACCCTAACACTAAACCTAACCCGAAACCTAACCCTAGCCCTAACCCTAACCCGAACACTAACCCGAACCCTAACACTAAACCTAACCCTAACCCTAACCTAACCCTAATCCGAACCCTAACCCTAACCCTAACGCTAACCCTAACACTAACCCCTAACCCTAACCCGAAACCTAACCCTAACCCTTACCCGAACCCGAACCCTAACCCTAACCCGAATCCTAACCCTAACCCTAACCCGAATCCTAACCCTAACCCTAACCCGAACCCTAACCCGAAACCTAAACCTAACCCTAACCCTAACACAAACCCTAACCCTAACCCCGAACCCGAACCCTAACCCTAACCCTAACCCTAACCCGAACCCTAAACCGAACCCTAACCCTAACCCGAACACTAACCCTAAACCTAACCCGAACCCGAACTCTAACCCTATCCCTAACCCGACCCCTAACCCGAACCCTAACACGAACCCTAAACCTAACCTTAACCCTAACCCTAACCCGAACTCTAAACCTAACCCTAACCCGAACCCTAACCCTAACCCGAACCCTAACCCGAACCTAACCCTAACCCTAACCCGAACCCTAACCCTAACCCAAACCCTAACCCTACCTTAACCCGAACCCTAACCCTAACCCTAACCCGAACCCTAACCGTAACCCAAACCCTAACCGTAACACGAACCATAACCCTAACCCTAACCCTAACCTGAACACTAACCCTAACCCTAACCCGAACCCTAACCCGAACCCTAACCCTAACCCTAACCTGAACACTAACAACTAACCCCAACCCGAACCCGAACCCTAACCGGAACCCTAACCCTAACCATAACCCGAACCCGAATCCTAACCCGAACACTAAACCTAACCCTAACCCGAACCCTAACCCTAACACGAACCCTAACCGTAACCCGAAACCGAACCCTAACCCTAACCCTAAACCTAACCCGCACCCTAACCCTAACCTGAACCCGAACACTAACTCTAACCCTAACCCTAAACGTAACCCTAACCCAAACTCTAACCCTAACACGAACCCGAAACCTAACCCTAAACCTAAGCTAACCCTAACCCTAACCCTAACACCAAACCTAACGCTAACACTAACCCTAACCCTAACCCGAACCCTAACCCTAACCCTAAACCTAACACTAACCCGAACACGAACCCTAACCCGAACCCTACCCCTAACCCTAATCCGAACCCTAACCCTAACCCTAAACCTAACACTAACCTGAACCCGAACCCTAACCCTAACCCTAACCCGAACCCTAACCCTAACCCTAAACCGAACCCTAACCCTAACCCGAACCCTAACACTAACCCTAACCAGAACCCTAAACCTAACCCTAACCCGAACCCTAACCCTAGCCCGAACCCTAACTCTAACCCGAACCCGAACCCGAACCCTAAACCTAACCCGAACCCTAAACCTAACCCTAACCCTAACCCGAACCCTAACCCAAACCCGAACCCTAACACGAACCCGAACCCTAACCCTAACCGGAACACGAACCCTAACCCTAAACCGAACCCTAACCCTAAACCTAACCCGAACCCTAAACCTAACCCTAACCCGAACCCTAACCCGAAACCTAAACCTAACCATAAGCCTAACACAAACACTAACCCTAACCCTAAACCGAACCCTAACCCTAACCCTAAACCTAACCCAAACCTAACCCGAACCCTAACCATAACCCTAACCTGAACACTAACCCTAACCCTAACCCTAACCCTAACCCGAACCCTAAACCTTACCCCCAAACATAACCCTAACCCTAACCCGAACCCGAACCCTAACCCTAAGCCTAACCCCTAACCCTAACCCTAATCCTAACCCGAACCCTAACCCGAACCCTAAACCTAACCCTAACCCTAACCCGAACCCTAACCCAAACCCGAACCCTAACACGAACCCGAACCCTAACCCTAACCCGAACACGAACCCTAACCCTAAACCGAACCCTAACCCTAACCCTAACCCGAACCCTAAACGTAACCCTAACCCGAACCCTAACCCTAACCCGAAACCTAACCCTAACCCTAACCCGAATCCTATCCCTAACCTTAACCCGAACCCTAAGCCGAAACCTAACCCTAAACCGAACCCTAACCCGAAACCTAAATCTAACCCTAAGCCTAACACAAACACTAACCCTAACCCTAAACCGAACCCTAACCCTAACCCTAACTGTAACCCAAACCTAACCCGAACCCTAACCATAACCCTAACCCGAACACTAACCCTAACCCGAACCCGAAACCTAACCCTAACCCTAACCCTAACCCTAACCCTAAACCTAACACCAAAACTAACGCTAACACTAACCCTAACCCTAACCCGAACCCTAACCCTAACCCTAAACCTAACACTAACCCGAACACGAACCCTAACCCGAACCCTACCCCTAACCCTAATCCGAACCCTAACCCTAACCCTAAACCTAACACTAACCTGAACCCGAACCCTAACCCTAACCCTAACCCGAACCCTAACCCTAACCCTAACCCTAACCCTAACCCTAACCCTAACCCTAACCCTTACCCCCAAACATAACCCTAACCCTAACCCGAACCCGAACCCTAACCCTAAGCCTAACCCCTAACCCTAACCCTAACCCTAACCCTTACCCGAACCCTAAACCTAACCCTAACCCTAATCCTAACCCGAACCCGAACACTAACCCGAACCCTAACCCTAACCCTAATCCGAACCCTAACTCTAACCCTAAACCTAACCCTAACCCGCATCCTAACCATAACCCTAACCCGAACCCTATCCCCTAAACCGAATCCGAACCCGAACCCGAACCCTAACCCTACCCCGAACCCGAACCCGAACCCTAACCCTAACCCGAACCCTAACCCTAACCCTAATCCTAACCCGAACCCGAACCCTAACCCTAACCCTAACCCTAACCCTAACACTAAACCTAACCCGAAACCTAACCCTAGCCCTAACCCTAACCCGAACACTAACCCGAACCCTAACACTAAACCTAACCCTAACCCTAACCTAACCCTAATCCGAACCCTAACCCTAACCCTAACGCTAACCCTAACACTAACCCCTAACCCTAACCCGAAACCTAACCCTAACCCTTACCCGAACCCGAACCCTAACCCTAACCCGAATCCTAACCCTAACCCTAACCCGAACCCGAATCCTAACCCGAACACTAAACCTAACCCTAACCCGAACCCTAACCCTAACACGAACCCTAACTGTAACCCGAAACCGAACCCTAACCCTACCCCTAAACCTAACCCGCACCCTAACCCTAACCTGAACCCGAACACTAACTCTAACCCTAACCCTAAACGTAACCCTAACCCAAACCCTAACCCTAACCCGAACCCGAAACCTAACCCTAACCCTAACCCTAACCCTAACCCTAACCCTAACACCAAACCTAACCCTAACACTAACCCTAACCCTAACCCGAACCCTAACCCTAACCCTAAACCTAACACTAACCCGAACACAAACCCTAACCCGAACCCTACCCCTAACCCTAATCCGAACCCTAACCCTAACCCTAAACCTAACACTAACCTGAACCCGAACCCTAACCCTAACCCTAACCCGAACCCTAACCTTAACCCTAAACCGAAACCTAACCCTAACCCGAACCCTAACCCTAACCCTAAACCTAACACTAACCCGAACACGAACCCTAAACCGAACCCTACCCCTAACCCTAATCCGAACCCTAACCCTAACCCTAAACCTAACACTAACCTGAACCCGAACCCTAACCCTAACCCTAAACCGAACCTTAACCCTAACCCTAACCCGAACCCTAAACCTAACCCTAACCCGAACCCTAACCCTAACCCGAAACCTAACCCTAACCCTAACCCGAATCCTAACCCTAACCCTAACCCGAACCCTAACCCGAAACCTAAACCTAACCCTAACCCTAACACAAACCCTAACCCTAACCCCGAACCCGAACCCTAACCCTAACCCTAACCCTAACCCGAACCCTAAACCGAACCCTAACCCTAACCCGAACACTAACCCTAAACCTAACCCTAACCCGAACCCTAACCCTATCCCTAACCCGACCCCTAACCCGAACCCTAACATGAACCCTAAACCTAACCTTAACCCTAACCCTAACCCGAACTCTAAACCTAACCCTAACCCGAACCCTAACCCTAACCCGAACCCTAACCCGAACCTAACCCTAACCCTAACCCGAACCCTAACCCTAACCCAAACCCTAACCCTACCTTAACCCGAACCCTAACCCTAACCCTAACCCGAACCCTAACCGTAACCCAAACCCTAACCGTAACACGAACCATAACCCTAACCCTAACCCTAACCTGAACACTAACCCTAACCCTAACCCGAACCCTAACCCGAACCCTAACCCTAACCCTAACCTGAACACTAACAACTAACCCCAACCCGAACCCGAACCCTAACCGGAACCCTAACCCTAACCATAACCCGAACCCGAATCCTAACCCGAACACTAAACCTAACCCTAACCCGAACCCTAACCCTAACACGAACCCTAACCGTAACCCGAAACCGAACCCTAACCCTAACCCTAAACCTAACCCGCACCCTAACCCTAACCTGAACCCGAACACTAACTCTAACCCTAACCCTAAACGTAACCCTAACCCAAACTCTAACCCTAACACGAACCCGAAACCTAACCCTAACCCTAAGCTAACCCTAACCCTAACCCTAACACCAAACCTAACGCTAACACTAACCCTAACCCTAACCCGAACCCTAACCCTAACCCTAAACCTAACACTAACCCGAACACGAACCCTAACCCGAACCCTACCCCTAACCCTAATCCGAACCCTAACCCTAACCCTAAACCTAACACTAACCTGAACCCGAACCCTAACCCTAACCCTAACCCGAACCCTAACCCTAACCCTAAACCGAACCCTAACCCTAACCCGAACCCTAACACTAACCCTAACCAGAACCCTAAACCTAACCCTAACCCGAACCCTAACCCTAGCCCGAACCCTAACTCTAACCCGAACCCGAACCCGAACCCTAAACCTAACCCGAACCCTAAACCTAACCCTAACCCTAACCCGAACCCTAACCCAAACCCGAACCCTAACACGAACCCGAACCCTAACCCTAACCGGAACACGAACCCTAACCCTAAACCGAACCCTAACCCTAAACCTAACCCGAACCCTAAACCTAACCCTAACCCGAACCCTAACCCGAAACCTAAACCTAACCATAAGCCTAACACAAACACTAACCCTAACCCTAAACCGAACCCTAACCCTAACCCTAAACCTAACCCAAACCTAACCCGAACCCTAACCATAACCCTAACCTGAACACTAACCCTAACCCTAACCCTAACCCTAACCCGAACCCTAAACCTTACCCCCAAACATAACCCTAACCCTAACCCGAACCCGAACCCTAACCCTAAGCCTAACCCCTAACCCTAACCCTAATCCTAACCCGAACCCTAACCCGAACCCTAAACCTAACCCTAACCCTAACCCGAACCCTAACCCAAACCCGAACCCTAACACGAACCCGAACCCTAACCCTAACCCGAACACGAACCCTAACCCTAAACCGAACCCTAACCCTAACCCTAACCCGAACCCTAAACCTAACCCTAACCCGAACCCTAACCCTAACCCGAAACCTAACCCTAACCCTAACCCGAATCCTATCCCTAACCTTAACCCGAACCCTAAGCCGAAACCTAACCCTAAACCGAACCCTAACCCGAAACCTAAATCTAACCCTAAGCCTAACACAAACACTAACCCTAACCCTAAACCGAACCCTAACCCTAACCCTAACCGTAACCCAAACCTAACCCGAACCCTAACCATAACCCTAACCCGAACACTAACCCTAACCCGAACCCAAAACCTAACCCTAATCCGAACCCTAACCCTAACCCTAACCCTAACCCGAACCCTAACCCTTACCCCCAAACATAACCCTAACCCTAACCCGAACCCGAACCCTAACCCTAAGCCTAACCCCTAACCCTAACCCTAACCCTAACCCTTACCCGAACCCTAAACCTAACCCTAACCCTAATCCTAACCCGAACCCGAACACTAACCCGAACCCTAACCCTAACCCTAATCCGAACCCTAACTCTAACCCTAAACCTAACCCTAACCCGCATCCTAACCATAACCCTAACCCGAACCCTATCCCCTAAACCGAATCCGAACCCGAACCCGAACCCTAACCCTACCCCGAACCCGAACCCGAACCCTAACCCCAACCCTAACCCTAACCCTAATCCTAACCCGAACCCGAACCCTAACCCTAACCCTAACCCTAACCCTAACACTAAACCTAACCCGAAACCTAACCCTAGCCCTAACCCTAACCCGAACACTAACCCGAACCCTAACACTAAACCTAACCCTAACCCTAACCTAACCCTAATCCGAACCATAACCCTAACCCTAACGCTAACCCTAACACTAACCCCTAACCCTAACCCGAAACCTAACCCTAACCCTTACCCGAACCCGAACCCTAACCCTAACCCGAATCCTAACCCTAACCCTAACCCGAACCCGAATCCTAACCCGAACACTAAACCTAACCCTAACCCGAACCCTAACCCTAACACGAACCCTAACTGTAACCCGAAACCGAACCCTAACCCTACCCCTAAACCTAACCCGCACCCTAACCCTAACCTGAACCCGAACACTAACTCTAACCCTAACCCTAAACGTAACCCTAACCCAAACCCTAACCCTAACCCGAACCCGAAACCTAACCCTAACCCTAACCCTAACCCTAACCCTAACCCTAACACCAAACCTAACCCTAACACTAACCCTAACCCTAACCCGAACCCTAACCCTAACCCTAAACCTAACACTAACCCGAACACAAACCCTAACCCGAACCCTACCCCTAACCCTAATCCGAACCCTAACCCTAACCCTAAACCTAACACTAACCTGAACCCGAACCCTAACCCTAACCCTAACCCGAACCCTAACCTTAACCCTAAACCGAAACCTAACCCTAACCCGAACCCTAACCCTAACCCTAACCAGAACCCTAACCCTAACCCTAACCCGAACCCTAACCCTAGCCCGAACCCTAACCCTAACCCGTACCCGAAACCGAACCCTAAACCTAACCCGAACCCTAAACCTAACCCTAACCCTAACCCGAACCCTAACCCAATCCCGAACCCTAACACGAACCCGAACCCTAACCCTAACCCGAACACGAACCCTAACCCTAAACCGAACCCTAACCCTAACCCTAAACCGAACCCTAAACCTAACCCTAAACCGAACCCTAACCCTAACCCTAACCCTAACCCAAACCTAACCCGAACCCTAACCCTAACCCTAACCCGAACACTAACCCTAACCCTAACCCTAACCCTAACCCTAACCCGAACCCTAACCCTTACCCCCAAACATAACCCTAACCCTAACCCGAACCCGAACCCTAACCCTAAGCCTAACCCCTAACCCTAACCCTAACCCTAACCCTAACCCGAACCCTAAACCTAACCCTAACCCTAATCCTAACCCGAACCCGAACACTAACCCGAACCCTAACCCTAACCCTAATCCGAACCCTAACTCTAACCCTAAACCTAACCCTAACCCGCATCCTAACCATAACCCTAACCCGAACCCTATCCCCTAAACCGAATCCGAACCCGAACCCGAACCCTAACCCTATCCCGAACCCGAACCCGAACCCTAACCCTAACCCGAACCCTAACCCTAACCCTAATCCTAACCCGAACCCGAACCCTAACCCTAACCCTAACCCTAACCCTAACACTAAACCTAACCCGAAACCTAACCCTAGCCCTAACCCTAACCCGAACCCTAACCCGAACCCTAATACTAAACCTAACCCTAACCCTAACCTAACCCTAATCCGAACCCTAACCCTAACCCTAACGCTAACCCTAACACTAACCCCTAACCCTAACCCGAAACCTAACCCTAACCCTTACCCGAACCCGAACACTAACCCTAACCCGAATCCTAACCCTAACCCTAACCCGAACCCGAATCCTAACCCAACACTAAACCTAAACCTAACCCGAACCCTAACCCTAACACGAACCCTAACTGTAACCCGAAACCGAACCCTAACACTACCCCTAAACCTAACCCGCACCCTAACCCTAACCTGAACCCGAACACTAACTCTAACCCTAACCCTAAACGTAACCCTAACCCAAACCCTAACTCTAACCCGAACCCGAAACCTAACCCTAACTCTAACCCTAACCCTAACCCTAACCCTAACACCAAACCTAACCCTAACACTAACCCTAACCCTAACCCGAACCCTAACCCTAACCCTAAACCTAACACTAACCCAAACACAAACCCTAACCCGAACCCTACCCCTAACCCTAATCCGAACCCTAACCCTAACCCTAAACCTAACACTAACCTGAACCCGAACCCTAACCCTAACCCTAACCCGAACCCTAAACCTAACCCTAACCCTAACCCGAACCCGAACCCGAACCCTAAACCGAACCCTAAACCTAACCCTAATCCGAACCCTAACTCTAACCCTAACCCTAACCCTAAACCGAACCCTAACCCTAACCCTAACCCGAACCCTATCCCCTAACCCGAATCCGAACCCGAACCCGAAACCTAACCCTACCCCGAACCCAAACCCGAACCCTAACCCTAACCCGAACCCTAACCCGAACCCTAATCCTAACCCGAACCCGAAACCTAACCCTAGCCCTAACCCTAACCCGAACCCAAACCCGAACCCTAACACTAAACCTAACCCTAACCCTAACCCGAACCCTAAACCTAACCCTAACCGGAACCCTAACACTAACCCTAACCCGAGCCTGAACCCTAACCCTTTACCCGAATCCTAACCCTAACCCGAACACTAACCCGAACCCTAACCCTAACCCTAACCCGAACCCTAAACCGAACCCTAACCCTAACCCGAACACTAAACCTAAACCTAACCCTAAACCGAACCCTAACCCTAACCCTAACCCGACCCCTAACCCGAACCCTAACACGAACCCTAAACCTAACCTTAACCCTAACCCTAACCCGAACTCTAACCCTAACCCTAACCCGAACCCTAACCCTAACCCGAACCTAACCCTAACCCTAACCCGAACCCTAACCCTAACCCAAACCCTAACCCTACCTTAACCCGAACCCTAACCCTAACCCTAACCCGAACCCTAACCGTAACCCAAACCCTAACCGTAACACGAACCATAACCCTAACCCTAACCCTAACCTGAACCCTAACCCTAACCCTAACCCGAACCCTAACCCGAACCCTAACCCTAACCCTAACCTGAACACTAACCCCTAACCCCAACCCGAACCGGAACCCTAACCCGAACCCTAACCGTAACCCTAACCCTAACCCGAACCCGAATCCTAACCCGAACACTAAACCTAACCCTAACCCGAACCCTAACCCTAACACGAACCCTAACAGTAACCCAAAACCGAACCCTAACCCTAACCCTAAACCTAACCCGCACCCTAACCCTAACCTGAACCCGAACACTAACTCTAACCCTAACCCTAAACGTAACCCTAACCCAAACTCTAACCCTAACCCGAACCCGAAACCTAACCCTAACCCTAACCCTAACCCTAACCCTAACACCAAACCTAACGCTAACACTAACCCTAACCCTAACCCGAACCCTAACCCTAACCCTAAACCTAACACTAACCCGAACACGAACCCTAACCCGAACCCTACCCCTAACCCTAATCCGAACCCTAACCCTAACCCTAAACCTAACACTAACCTGAACCCGAACCCTAACCCTAACCCTAAACCGAACCCTAACCCTAACCCTAACACGAACACTAAACCTAACCCTAACCCGAACCCTAACCCTAACCCGAAACCTAACCCTAACCCTAACCCGAATCCTAACCCTAACCCTAATCCGAACCCTAACCCGAAACCTAAACCTAACCCTAACCCTAACACAAAACCTAACGCTAACCCTAAACCGAACCCTAACCCTAACCCTAACCCTAACCCAAACCTAACCCGAACCCTAACCCTAACCCTAACCCGAACACTAACCCTAACCCTAACACTAACCCTAACCCGAACCCTAACCCTTACCCCCAAACATAACCCTAACCCTAACCCGAACCCGAACCCTAACCCTAAGCCTAACCCCTAACCCTAACCCTAACCCTAACCCTAACCCGAACCCTAAACCTAACCCTAACCCTAACCCGAACCCGAACCCGAACCCTAAACCGAACCCTAAAACTAACCCTAATCCGAACCCTAACTCTAACCCTAACCCTAACCCTAACCCGAACCCTAACCCTAACCCTAACCCGAACCCTATCCCCTAACCCGAATCCGAACCCGAACCCGAACCCTAACCCTACCCCGAACCCGAACCCGAACCCTAACCCTAACCCGAACCCTAACACTAACCCTAACACTAACCCGAACCCTAACCCTAACCCTAACCCCGAACCCGAACCCTAACCCTAACCCTAACCCTAACCCGAACCCTAAACCGAACCCTAACCCTAACCCGAACACTAACCCTAAACCTAACCCTTACCCGAACCCTAACCCTATCCCTAACCCGACCCCTAACCCGAACCCTAACACGAACCCTAAACCTAACCTTAACCCTAACCCTAACCCGAACTCTAAACCTAACCCTAACCCGAACCCTAACCCTAACCCGAACTCTAACCCGAACCTAACCCTAACCCTAACCCGAACCCTAACCCTAACCCAAACCCTAACCCTACCTTAACCCGAACCCTAACCCTAACCCTAAACCGAACCCTAACCGTAACCCAAACCCTAACCGTAACACGAACCATAACCCTAACCCTAACCCTAACCTGAACCCTAACCCTAACCCTAACCCGAACCCACACCCGAACCCTAACCCTAACCCTAACCTGAACACTAACCCCTAACCCCAACCCGAACCCGAACCCTAACCCGAACCCTAACCCTAACCCAAACCCTAACCCTACCTTAACCCGAACCCTAACCCTAACCCTAAACCGAACCCTAACCCTAACCCGAACCCTAACCCTAACCCTAATCCTAACCCGAACCCGAACCCTAACCCTAACCCTAACCCTAACCCTAACACTAAACCTAACCCGAAACCTAACCCTAGCCCTAACCCTAACCCGAACACTAACCCGAACCCTAACACTAAACCTAACCCTAACCCTAACCTAACCCTAATCCGAACCCTAACCCTAACCCTAACGCTAACCCTAACACTAACCCCTAACCCTAACCCGAAACCTAACCCTAACCCTTACCCGAACCCGAACCCTAACCCTAACCCGAATCCTAACCCTAACCCTAACCCGAACCCGAATCCTAACCCGAACACTAAACCTAACCCTAACCCGAACCCTAACACTAACACGAACCCTAACTGTAACCCGAAACAGAACCCTAACCCTACCCCTAAACCTAACCCGCACCCTAACCCTAACCTGAACCCGAACACTAACTCTAACCCTAACCCTAAACGTAACCCTAACCCAAACCCTAACCCTAACCCGAACCCGAAACCTAACCCTAACCCTAACCCTAACCCTAACCCTAACCCTAACACCAAACCTAACCCTAACACTAACCCTAACCCTAACCCGAACCCTAACCCTAACCCTAAACCTAACACTAACCCGAACACAAACCCTAACCCGAACCCTACCCCTAACCCTAATCCGAACCCTAACCCTAACCCTAAACCTAACACTAACCTGAACCCGAACCCTAACCCTAACCCTAACCCGAACCCTAACCTTAACCCTAAACCGAAACCTAACCCTAACCCGAACCCTAACCCTAACCCTAACCAGAACCCTAACCCTAACCCTAACCCGAACCCTAACCCTAGCCCGAACCCTAACCCTAACCCGTACCCGAAACCGAACCCTAAACCTAACCCGAACCCTAAACCTAACCCTAACCCTAACCCAAACCCTAACCCAAACCCGAACCCTAACACGAACCCGAACCCTAACCCTAACCCGAACACGAACCCTAACCCTAAACCGAACCCTAACCCTAACCCTAACCCGAACCCTAAACCTAACCCTAACCCTAACCCGAACCCTAACCCGAAACCTAAACCTAACCCTAACCCTAACACAAACCCTAAGGCTAACCCTAAACCGAACCCTAACCCTAACCCTAACCCTAACCCAAACCTAACCCGAACCCTAAACCTAACCCTAACCCGAACACTAACCCTAACCCTAACCCTAACCCTAACCCGAACCCTAACACTTACCCCCAAACATAACCCTAACCCTAACCCGAACCCGAACCCTAACCCTAAGCCTAACCCCTAACCCTAACCCTAACCCTAACCCGAACCCGAACCCTAAACCTAACCCTAACCCTAACCCGAACCCGAAACCGAACCCTAAACCGAACCCTAAACCTAACCCTAATCCGAACCCTAACTCTAACCCTAACCCTAACCCTAACCCGAACCCTAACCCTAACCCTAACACGAACCCTATCCCCTAACCCGAATCCGAACCCGAACCCGAACCCTAACCCTACCCCGAACCCGAACCCGAACCCTAACCCTAACCCGAACCCTAACCCTAACCCTAATCCTAACCCGAACCCGAAACCTAACCCTAGCCCTAACCCTAACCCGAACCCAAACCCGAACCCTAACACTAAACCTAACCCTAACCCTAACCCGAACCCTAAACCTAGCCCTAACCGGAACCCTAACCCTAACCCTAACCCGAACCCGAACCCTAACCCTTTACCCGAATCCTAACCCTAACCCGAACACTAACCCGAACCCTAACCCTAACCCTAACCCCGAACCCGAACCCTAACCCTAACCCTAACCCTAACCCGAACCCTAAACCGAACCCTAACCCTAACCCGAACACTAACCCTAAACCTAACCCTAACCCGAACCCTAACCCTAACCCTAACCCGACCCCTAACCCGAACCCTAACACGAAACCTAAACCTAACCTTAACCCTAACCCTAACCCGAACTCTAACCCTAACCCTAACCCGAACCCTAACCCTAACCCTACCTTAACCCGAACCCTAACCCTAACCCTAACCCGAACCCTAACCCTAACCCAAACCCTAACCCTACCTTAACCCGAACCCTAACCCTAACCCTAACCCAAACCCTAACCGTAACCCAAACCCTAACCGTAACACGAACCCTAACCCTAACCCTAACCCTAACCCGAACCCTAAACCTAACCCTAACCCTAACCCGAACCCGAACCCGATCCCTAAAGCGAACCCTAAACCTAACCCTAATCCGAAACCTAACTCTAACCCTAACCCTAACCCTAACCCGAAACCTAACCCTAACCCTAACCCGAACCCTATCCCCTAACCCGAATCCGAACCCGAACCCGAACCCTAACCCTACCCCGAACCCGAACCCGAACCCTAACCCTAACCCGAACCCTAACCCTAACCCTAATCCTAACCCGAACCCGAAACCTAACCCTAGCCCTAACCCTAACCCGAACCCAAACCCGAACCCTACCACTAAACCTAACCCTAACCCTAACCCGAACCCTAAACCTAACCCTAACCGGAACCCTAACCCTAACCCTAACCCGAACCCGAACCCTAACCCTTTACCCGAATCCTAACCCTAACCCGAACACTAACCCGAACCCTAACCCTAACCCTAACCCCGAACCCGAACCCTAACCCTAACCCTAACCATAACCCGAACCCTAAACCGAACCCTAACCCTAACCCGAACACTAACCCTAAACCTAACCCTAACCCGAACCCTAACCCTAACCCTAACCCGACCCCTAACCCGAACCCTAACACGAAAACTAAACCTAACCTTAACCCTAACCCTAACCCGAACTCTAAACCTAACCCTAACCCGAACTCTAAACCTAACCCTAACCCGAACCCTAACCCGAACCTAACCCTAACCCTAACCCGAAACCTAACCCTAACCCAAACCCTAACCCTACCTTAACCTGAACCCTAACCCTAACCCTAACCCGAACCCTAACCGTAACCCAAACCCTAACCGTAACACGAACCATAACCCTAACCCTAACCCTAAACTGAACCCTAACCCTAACCCTAACCCGAACCCTAACCCGAACCCTAACCCTAACCCTAACCTGAACACTAACCCCTAACCCCAACCCGAACCCGAACCCTAACCCGAACCCTAACCCTAACCCTACCCGAACCCTAACCCTAGCCCGAACCCTAACTCTAACCCGAACCCGAACCCGAACCCTAAACCTAACCCGAACCCTAAACCTAACCCTAACCCTAACCCGAACCCTAACCCAAACCCGAACCCTAACACGAACCCGAACCCTAACCCTAACCGGAACTCGAATCCTAACCCTAAACCGAACCCTAACCCTAAACCTAACCCAAACCCTAAACCTAACCCTAACCCGAACCCTAACCCGAAACCTAAACCTAACCCTAAGCCTAACACAAACACTAACCCTAACCCTAAACCGAACCCTAACCCTAACCCTAACCCTAACCCAAACCTAACCCGAACCCTAACCATAACCCTAACCTGAACACTAACCCTAACCCTAACCCTAACCCTAACCCGAACCCTAACCCTTACCCCCAAACATAACCCTAACCCTAACCCGAACCCGAAACCTAACCCTAAGCCTAACCCCTAACCCTAACCCTAACCCTAACCCGAACCCTAACCCGAACCCTAAACCTAACCCTAACCCTAACCCGAACCCTAACCCAAACCCGAACCCTAACACGAACCCGAACCCTAACCCTAACCCGAACACGAACCCTAACCCTAAACCGAAACATAACCCTAACCCTAACCCGAACCCTAAACCTAACCCTAACCCGAACCCTAACCCTAACCCGAAACCTAACCCTAACCCTAACCCGAATCCTATCCCTAACCCTAACCCGGACCCTAAGCCGAAACCTAACCCTAAACCGAACCCTAACCCGAAACCTAAATCTAACCCTAAGCCTAACACAAACACTAACCCTAACCCTAAACCGAACCCTAACCCTAACCCTAACCGTAACCCAAACCTAACCCGAACCCTAACCATAACCCTAACCCGAACACTAACCCTAACCCGAACCCGAAACCTAACCCTAACCGTAACCCTAACCCTAACCCTAAACCTAACACCAAAACTAACGCTAACACTAACCCTAACCCTAACCCGAACCCTAACCCTAACCCTAAACCTAACACTAACCCGAACACGAACCCTAACCTGAACCCTATCCCTAAACCTCATCCGAACCCTAACCCTAACCCTAAACCTAACACTAACCTGAACCCGAACCCTAACCCTAACCCTAACCCGAAACCTAACCCTAACCCTAAACCGAACCCTAACCCTAACACGAACCCTAACACTAACCCTAACCAGAACCCTAACCCTAACCCTAACCCGAACCCTAACCCTAGCCCGAACCCTAACCCTAACCCGAACCCGAACCCGAACCCTAAACCTAACCCGAACCCTAAACCTAACCCTAACCCTAACCCGAACCCTAACCCAAACCCGAACCCTAACACGAACCCGAACCCTAACCCTAACCCGAACACGAACCCTAACCCTAAACCGAACCCTAACCCTAACCCTAACCCGAACCCTAAACCTAACCCTAACCCGAACCCTAACCCTACCCCGAAACCTAACCCTAACCCTAACCCGAATCCTAACCCTAACCCTAACCCGAACCCTAACCCGAAACCTAAACCTAACCCTAAGCCTAACACAAACACTAACCCTAACCCTACACCGAACCCTAACCCTAACCCTAACCCTAACCCAAACCTAACCCGAACCCTAACCATAACCCTAACCCGAACACTAACCCTAAACCTAACCCTAACCCTATCCCGAACCCTAACCCTTACCCCCAAACATAACCCTAACCCTAACCCGAACCCGTACCCTAACCCTAAGCCTAACCCCTAACCCTAACCCGAACCCTAAACCTAACCCTAACCCTAACCCTAACCCGAACCCGAACACTAACCCGAACCCTAACCCTAACCCTAATCCGAACCCTAACTCTAACCCTATCCCTAACCCTAACCCGCACCCTAACCCTAACCCTAACCCGAACCCTATCCCCTAACCCGAATCCGAACCCGAACCCGAACCCTAACCCTACCCCGAACCCGAACCCGATCCCTAAACCGAAACCTAAACCTAACCCTAATCCGAACCCTAACTCTAACCCTAACCCTAACCCTAACCCGAAACCTAACCCTAACCCTAACCCGAACCCTATCCCCTAACCCGAATCCGAACCCGAACCCGAACCCTAACCCTACCCCGAACCCGAACCCGAACCCTAACCCTAACCCGAACCCTAACCCTAACCCTAATCCTAACCCGAACCTGAACCCTAACCCTAACCCTAACCCTAACCCTAACACTAAACCTAACCCGAAACCTAACCCTAGCCCGAACCCTAACCCGAACCCGAACCCTAACCCTAACCCGAACACGAACCCTAACCCTAAACCGAACCCTAACCCTAACCCTAACCCGAACCCTAAACCTAACCCTAACCCGAACCCTAACCCTAACCCGAAACCTAACCCTAACCCTAACCCGAATCCTAACCCTAACCCTAACCCGAACCCTAACCTGAAACCTAAACCTAACCCTAAGCCTAACACAAACACTAACCCTAACCCTACACCGAACCCTAACACTAACCCTAACCCTAACCCAAACCTAACCCGAACCCTAACCATAACCCTAACCCGAACACTAACCCTAAACCTAACCCTAACCCTAACCCGAACCCTAACCCTTACCCCCAAACATAACCCTAACCCTAACCCGAACCCGAACCCTAACCCTAAGCCTAACCCCTAACCCTAACCCTAACCCTAACCCGAACCCTAAACCTAACCCTAACCCTAACCCTAACCCGAACCCGAACACTAACCCGAACCCTAACCCTAACCCTAATCCGAACCCTAACTCTAACCCTAAACCTAACCCTAACCCGCACCCTAACCCTAACCCTAACCCGAACCCTATCCCCTAACCCGAATCCGAACCCGAACCCGAACCCTAACCCTACCCCGAACCCGAACCCGAACCCTAACCCTAACCCGAACCCTAACCCTAACCCTAATCCTAACCCGAACCCGAACCCTAACCCTAACCCTAACCCTAACCCTAACACTAAACCTAACCCGAAACCTAACCCTAGCCCGAACCCTAACCCGAACCCTAACCCGAACCCTAACACTAAACCTAACCCTAACCCTAACCTAACCCTAATCCGAACCCTAACCCTAACCCGAACCCTAACCCTAACACTAACCCCTAACCCTAACCCGAAACCTAACCCTAACCCTAACCCGAACCCGAACCCTAACCCTAACCCTTACCCGAACCCGAATCCTTACCTGAACACTAAACCTAACCCTAACCCGAACCCTAACCCTAACACGAACCCTAACCGTAACCCGAAACCGAACCCTAACCCTACCCCTAAACCTAACCCGCACCCTAACACTAACCTGAACCCGAACCCTAACCCTAACCCTAACCCGAAACCTAACCCTAACCCTAAACCGAACCCTAACCCTAACCCGAAGCCTAACACTAACCCTAACCAGAACCCTAACCCTAACCCTAACCCTAACCCGAACCCTAACCCTAGCCCGAACCCTAACCCTAACCCGAACCCGAACCCGAACCCTAAACCTAACCCGAACCCTAAACCTAACCCTAACCCTAACCCGAACCCTAACCCAAACCCGAACCCTAACACGAACCCGAACCCTAACCCTAACCCGAACACGAACCCTAACCCTAAAGCGAACCCTAACCCTAACCCTAACCCGAACCCTAAACCTAACCCTAACCCGAACCCTAACCCTAACCCGAAACCTAACCCTAACCCTAACCCGAATCCTAACCCTAACCCTAACCCGAACCCTAACCCGAAACCTAAACCTAACCCTAAGCCTAACACAAACACTAACCCTAACCCTACACCGAACCCTAACCCTAACCCTAACCCTAACCCAAACCTAACCCGAACCCTAACCATAACCCTAACCCGAACACTAACCCTAAACCTAACCCTAACCCTAACCCGAACCCTAACCCTTACCCCCAAACATAACCCTAACCCTAACCCGAACCCGAACCCTAACCCTAAGCCTAACCCCTAACCCTAACCCTAACCCTAACCCGAACCCTAAACCTAACCCTAACCCTAACCCGAACCCGAACACTAACCCGAACCCTAACCCTAACCCTAATCCGAACCCTAACTCTAACCCTAACCCTAACCCTAACCCGCACCCTAACCCTAACCCTAACCCTAACCCGAACCCTATCCCCTAACCCGAATCCGAACCCGAACCCGAACCCTAACCCTACCCCGAACCCGAACCCGAACCCTAACCCTAACCCGAAACCTAACCCTAACCCTAATCCTAACCCGAACCCGAACCCTAACCCTAACCCTAACCCTAACCCTAACACTAAACCTAACCCGAAACCTAACCCTAGCCCGAACCCTAACCCGAACCCTAACCCGAAACCTAACACTAAACCTAACCCTAACCCTAACCTAACCCTAATCCGAACCCTAACCCTAACCCGAACCCTAACCCTAACACTAACCCCTAACCCTAACCCGAAACCTAACCCTAACCCTAACCCGAACCCGAACCCTAACCCTAACCCTTACCCGAACCCGAATCCTAACCCGAACACTAAACCTAACCCTAACCCGAACCCTAACCCTAACACGAACCCTAACCGTAACCCGAAACCAAACCCTAACCCTACCCCTAAACCTAACCCGCACCCTAACCCTAACCTGAACCCGAACACTAACTCTAAACCTAACCCTAAACGTAACCCTAACCCAAACCCTAACCCTAACCCGAACCCGAAACCTAACCCTAAACCTAACCCTAACCCTTACCCTAACGCTAACACCAAACCTAACCCTAACACTAACCCTAACCCTAACCCGAACCCTAACCCTAACCCTAAACCTAACACTAACCCGAACACAAACCCTAACCCGAACCCTACCCCTAACCCTAATCCGAAACCTAACCCTAACCCTAAACCTAACACTAACCTGAACCCGAACCCTAACCCTAACCCTAACCCGAACTCTAACCTTAACCCTAAACCGAACCCTAACCCGAAACCGAACCCTAACCCTAACCCTAACCAGAACCCTAACCCTAACCCTAACCCGAACCCTAACCCTAGCCCGAACCCTAACCCTAACCCGAACCCGAAACCGAACCCTAAACCTAACCCGAACCCTAAACCTAACCCTAACCCTAACCCGAACCCTAACCCAAACCCGAACCCTAAGACGAACCCGAACCCTAACCCTAACCCGAACACGAACCCTAACCCTAAACCGAACCCTAACCCTAACCCTAACCCTAACACGAACCCTAACCCTAACCCGAACCCGAACCCTAACCCTAACACTAAACCTAACCCGCACCCAAACCCTAACCCTAACCTGAACCCGAAACCTAACACTAACCCTAAACCTAACCCTGACCCTAACCCGAACCCTAACCCTAAACCGAACCCTAACCCTAAAACGAACCCGAACCCGTACCCTAAACCTAACCCGAACCCTAACCCTAACCCGAACCCTAACCCTAACCCTAACCCTAACCCGAACACTAACCCTAAACCTAACCCTAACCCTAACCCGAATCCTAACCCTAACCCGAACCCCAACCCTAAACCTAACCCGAACCCGAACCCCAACCCTAACCCTAACCCGAACGCGAACCCTAACCCTAACCCGAACCCTAAACCTAACCCTAACCCTAACCCGAACCCTTACCCTAACCCTAACCCGAACCCTCACCCGACCCTAACCCTAACCCTAACCCGAAACCCAACCCTAACCCTAGCCCGAACCCGAACCCTAACCCTAACCCTAAACCGAACCCTAAACCTAACCCTAACCCGAAACCTAACCCTAACCCGAATCCTAACCCTAACCCTAACCCTAACCCGAACCCAAAACCTAACCCTAACCCTAACCCTAAACCGAAACCTAACCCTAGCCCTAACCCTAACCCGAACCCTAACCCGAACCCTAACACTAAACCTAACCCTAACCCTAACCCGAACCCTAAACCTAACCCTAACCGGAACCCTAACCCTAACCCTAACCCGAACCCGAACCCTAACCCTTTACCCGAATCCTAACCCTAACCCGAACACTAACCCGAACCCTAACCCTAACCCTAACCCTGAACCCGAAACCTAACCCTAACCCTAACCCTAATCCGAACCCTAAACCGAACCCTAACCCAAACCCCAACCCTAACCCTAACCCGAACCCGAACCCTAACCCTAATCCTAAACCGAACCCTAACCCTAACCCGAACCCTAACCCTAAACCTAACCCTAACCCGAACCCTAACCCTAACCCTAACGCGACCCCTAACCCGAACCCTAACACGAACCCTAAACCTAACCCTAACCCTAACCCTAACCCGAACTCTAACCCTAACCCTAACCCGAACCCTAAACCTAAACCGAACACCAACCCAAAACCTAACCCTAACCCTAACCCGAACCCTAACCCTAACCCAAACCCTAACCCTTCCTTAAAACGAACCCTACCCTAACCCTAACCCGAACCCTAACCGTAACCCGAACCCTAACCGTAACACGAACCATAACCCTAACCCTAACCCTAACCCGAACCCTAACCCGAACCCTAACCCTAACCCTAAACTGAACACTAACCCCTAACCCCAACCCGAACCCGAACACTAACCGGAACCCTAACCCTAACCCTAACCCGAACCCTAACCCTAACCTGAACCCTAAACCTAACCCTAACCCGAACCCTAACCCTAACCCTATCCCGAACCCTAACCGTAACCCGAACCCTAACCCTAACCCTAACCCTAACCCTAACCCGAACACTAACCCTAACCCTAACCCGAACCCTAACCCGAACCCTACCCCTAACCCTAACCTGAACACTAACACCTAACCCTAACCCGAACCCGAACCCTAACCCGAACCCTAACCCTAACCCTAACCCGAACCATAACCCTAACCCTAACCCTAAACCTATCCCTAACCCGACCCTAACCCTAACCCTAACTCTAACCCTAAACCTAACCCTAACCCGAACCCTAACCCTAACCCGAACCCTAACCCGAACCCTAAACAGAACCCTAACCCTAACCCTAACCTAACCCTAATCCGAACCCTACACCTAACCCTAACCCTAACCCTAACACTAACACCTAGCCCTAACCCGAAACCTAACCCTAACCCTAACCCGAACCCGAACCCTAACCCCTAACCCTAACCCGAACCCGAACCCTAAACCTAACCCTAACCCTAACCCTAACCCGAACCCGAACCCTAACCCTAACCCGAACCCTAACACTAACCCTAACCCTAACCCGAAACCGAACCCTAACCCGAACCCTAACCCTAACCCTAACCCGAACCCTAACCCTAACACGAACCCTAACCCTAACCCGAACCCGAACCCTAACCCTAACCCTAAACCTAACCCGCACCCTAACCCTATCCCGAACCCGAACCCTTACTGAACCCGAAACCTAACCCTAACCCTAACCCTAACCCTAACCCCAACCCTAACACTAACACTAACCCTAACACTAACCCGAACCCTAACCCTAACCCGAACCCGAACCCTAACTCTAACCCTAACCCTAAACGTAGCCCTAACCCAAACCCTAACTCTAACCCGAACCCGAAACCTAACACTAACCCTAACCCTAACTCTAACCTTAACCCTAACACCAAACCTAACCCTAACACTAACCCTAACACTAACCCGAACCCTAACCCTAACCCTAACCCTAACACTAACCCGAACACGAACCGTAACACGAAACCTACCCCTAACCCTAATCCGAACACTAACCCTAACCCTAAACCTAACACTAACCCGAACCCAAACCCTAACCTTAATCCTAAACCGAACCCTAACCCTAACCCGAACCCTAATCCTAACCCGAAACCTAACCCTAACCCTAACCCGAACCCGAACCCTAACCCTAACCCTAACCCGAACACTAACCCTAACCCTAAACCTAACACTAACCCGAACCCAAACCCTAACCTTAATCCTAAACCGAACCCTAACCCTAACCCGAACCCTAATCCTAACCCGAAACCTAACCCTAACCCTAACCCGAACCCGAACCCTAACCCTAACCCTAACCCGAACACTAACCCTAACCTGAACCCTAACCCTGATCCTAACCCGAACCCTAACCCTAACCCTAACCCGAAACCTAACCCTAACCCGAACCCTAACCCTAAACCGAACCCGAACACGAACCCTAAACCTAACCCGAACACTAACCCTAACCCTAACCCTAACCCGAACCCTAACCCTAACCCTAACCCGAACCCTAAACCTAAACCTAACCCGAACCCTAACCCTAACCCGAAACCTAAACCTAACCCTAACCCGAATCCTAACACTAACCCTAACCCGAACCCTAACCCGAACCCTAACCCTAACCCTAACCCTAACACAAACCCTAACCCGAATCCTATCACTAACCCTAACCCGAACCCTAACCCGAACCCTAACCCTAACCCTAACCCTAACACAAACCCTAACCCTAACCCTAACCCGAACCCTAACCCGAACCCTAAACCTAACCCTAACACAAACCCTAACCCTAACCCTAACCCGAACCCTAAACGTAACCCTAACCCTAACTCGAACCCTAACCCTAACCCTAACCCGAACCCTAACCCTAACCCTAACCCTAACACGAACACTAACCCTAAACCTAACCCTAACCCTAATCCGAAACCTAACGCTAATCCGAACCCTAAACCTAACCCTACCCCTAACCCTAACCCTAAACCCTAACCCTAACCCTAACCCGAATCCTAACCCTAACCCTAACCCTAACCCGAACCCAAACCCTAACCCTAATCCTAACCCTAACCCGAATCCTAACACTAACCCGAACCCTAACCCTAAACCTAACCCGAACCCGAACCCCAACCCTAACCCTAACCCGAACGCGAACCCTAACCCTAACCCGAACCCTAAACCTAACCCTAACCCTAACCCGAACCCTAACCCTAACCCTAACCCGAACCCTCACCCGACCCTAACCCTAACCCTAACCCGAAACCCAACCCTAACCCTAGTCCTAACCCGAACCCTAACCCTAACCCTAAACCGAAACCTAACCCTAACCCGAACCCTAACCCTAACCCTAACACTAACCCGAACCCGAACACTAACCCTAACCCGACCCCTAACCCGAACCCTAACACGAACCCTAAACCTAACCCTAACCCTAACCCTAACCCGAACTCTAACCCTAACCCTAACCCAAACCCTAACCCTAACCCGAACCCTAACCCGAACCCTAACCCTAACCCTAACCCTAACCCGAACACGAACCCTAACACGAAACCTACCCGTAACCCTAATCCGAACACTAACCCTAACCCTGAACCTAACACTAACCCGAACCCGAACCCTACCCTTAACCCTAAACCGAACCCTAACCCTAACCCGAACCCTAACCCTAACCTGAAACCTAACCCTAACCCTAACCCGAACCCGAACCCGAACCCTAACCCTAACCCTAACCCGAACCCTAACCCTAACCTGAACCCTAACCCTGACCCTAACCCGAACCCTAACCCTAACCCTAACCCGAACCCTAACCCTAACCCGAACCCTAACCCTAACCTGAAACCTAACCCTAACCCTAACCCGAACCCGAACCCGAACCCTAACCCTAACCCTAACCCGAACCCTAACCCTAACCTGAACCCTAACCCTGACCCTAACCCGAACCCTAACCCTAACCCTAACCCGAACCCTAACCCTAACCCGAACCCTAACCCTAAACCGAACCCGAACCCGAACCCTAAACCTAACCCGAACCCTAACCCTAACCCTAACCCTAACCCGAACCCTAACCCAAACCCGAACCCTAACACGAACCCAAACCCTAACCCTAACCCGAACACGAACCCTAACCCTAACCCGAACCCAAACCCTAACCCTAACCCGAACCCTAAACCTAACCCTAACCCGAACCCTAACCCTAACCCGAAACCTAACCCTAACCCTAACCCGAATCCTAACCCTAACCCTAACCCGAACCCTAACCCGAACCCTAACCCTAAACCTAACCCTAACACAAACCCTAAACCTAACCCTAACCCGAACCCTAAACCTAACCCTAACCCGAACCATAACCCTAACCCTAACCCTAACCCTAACTCGAACCCTAACCCTAACCCTAACCATAACCCTAACCCGAACACTAACCCTAAACCTAACCCTAACCCTAATCCCAAACCTAACGCTAATCCGAACCCTAAACCTAACCCTACCCCTAACCCGAACCCTAACCCTAACCCTAACCCGAAACGTAACCCTAACCTGAACCCTAAAACTAACCCTAACCCGAACCCTAACCCTAACCCTAACCCAAACCCTAACCTTAACCCGAACCCTAAACCTAACACGAACCCTAACCCTAACCCTAACCCGAACCATAACCCGAACCCTAACCCGAACCCTAAACCGAACCCTAACCGTAACCCTAACCTGAAAACTAACCCCTAAACCTAACCCGAACCCGAACCCTAACCCGAACCCTAACCCTACCCGAACCCAAACCCTAACCCTAACCCTAAACCTAACCCTAACCCGAACCCTAACCCTAACCCTAACTCTAACTCTAAACCTAACCCTAACCCGAACCCTAACCCAAATCCGAACCCTAACCCGAACCCTAACCAGAACCCTAACCGTAACCCTAACCTAACCCTAATCCGAAACCTAACCCTAACCCTAACCCTAACCCTAACACTAACCCCTAACCCTAACACGAAACCTAACCCTAACCCTAACCCGAACCCGAACCCTAACCCTAACCCGAATCCTAAACCTAACCCTAACCCGAACCCGAATCCTAACCCGAACACTAAACATAACCCTAACCCGAACCCTAACCCTAACACGAACCCTAACCGTAACCCGAAACCGAACCGTAACCCTACCCCTAAACCTAACCCGCACCCTAACCCTAACCTGAACCCGAACACTAACTCTAACACTAACCCTAAACGTAACCCTAACCCAAACCCTAACCCTAACCCGAACCCGAAACCTAACCCTAACCCTAACCCTAACCCTAACCCTAAAACCAAACCTAACGCTAACACTAACCCTAACCCTACCCGAACCCTAACCCTAACCCTAACACTAACCCGAACACGAACCCTAACCCGAACCCTACCCCTAACCCTAATCCGAACCCTAACCCTAACCCTAAACCTAACACTAACCTGAACCCGAACCCTAACTATAACCCTAACCCGAACCCTAACCCTAACCCTAAACCGAACCCTAAACCTAACCCGAACCCTAAACCTAACCAGAACCCTAACCCTAACCCTAACCTGAACCCTAACCCTAGCCCGAACCCTAACCCTAACCCGACCCGAACCCGAACCCTAAACCTAACCCGAACCCTAAACCTAACCCTAACCCTAACCCGAACCCTAACCCAAACCCGAACCCTAACACGAACCCGAAACCTAACCCTAACCCGAACACGAACCCTAACACTAAACCGAACCCTAACCCTAACCCTAACCCGAACCCTAAACCTAACCCTAACCCTAACCCTAACCCGAACCCGAACCCTAACCCGAACCCTAACCCTAACACTAATCCGAACCCTAACTCTAACCCTAACCCTAACCCTAACCGGAACCCTAACCCTAACCCTAACCCGAACCCTATCCCGTAACCGGAATCCGAACCTGAACCCGAACCCTAACCCTACCCCGAACCCGAACCCGAACCCTAACCCTAACCCGAACCCTAACCCTAACCCTAATCCTAACCCGAAACCGAACCCTAAACCTAACCCTAACACTAACCCTAACACTAAACCTAACCCGAAACCTAACCCTAGCCCTAACCCTAACCCGAACCCAAACCCGAACCCTAACACTAAACCTAACCCTAAGCCTAACCCGAACCCTAAACCTAACCCTAACCGGAACCCTAACCCTAACCCTAACCCGAACCCGAACCCTAACCCTTTACCCGAATCCTAACCCTAACCCGAACACTAACCCGAACCCTAACCCTAACCCTAACCCCGAACCCGAACCCTAACCCTAACCCTAACCCTAACCTGAACCCTAAACCGAACCCTAACCCTAACCCGAACCCTAACCCTAACCCTAACCCTAACCCTAACCCGAACCCTAACCCGAACCCTAACCCTAACCCTAACCCGAACCCTAACCCTAACCCGAACCCTAACCCGAACCCGAACCCTAACCGTAACCCGAACCCTAACCGTAACACGAACCATAACCCTAACCCTAATCCTAACCTGAACCCTAACACTAACCCTAACCCGAACCCTAATCCGAACCCTAACCCTAACCCTAACCTGAACACTAACCCCTAACCCCAACCCAAACCCGAACCCTAACCCGAACCCTAACCCTAACCTTAACCCGAACCCTAACCCTAACCTGAACCCTAAACCTAACCCTAACCCGAACCCTAACCCTAACCCTATCCCGAACCCTAACCGTAACCCGAACCCTAACCCTAACCCTAACCCTAACCCGAACACTAACCCTAACCATAACTCGAACCCTAACCCATACCCTACCTCAAACCCTAACCTGAACACTAACACCTAACCCTAACCCAAACCCGAACCCTAACCCGAACCCTAACCCTAACCCTAACCCGAAACCTAACCCTAACCCTAACCCTAAACCTAACCCTAACCCGAACCCTAACCCTAACCCTAACTCTAACCCTAAACCTAACCCTAAACCGAACCCTAACCCTAACCCGAACCCTAACCCGAACCCTAAACAGAACCATAACCCTAACGCTAACCTAACCCTAATCCGAACCCTAACCCTAACCCTAACCCTAACCCTAACCCTAACCCTAACCCTAACACTAACACCTAACCCTAACCCGAAACCTAACCCTAACCCTAACCCGAACCCGAACCCTAACCCCTAACCCTAACCCGAACCCGAACCCTAAACCTAACCCTAACCCTAACCCTAACCCGAACCCGAACCCTAACCCTAACCCGAACCCTAACCCTAACCCTAACCCTAACCCGAACCCGAACCCTAACCCGAACCCTAACCCTAAC
The DNA here is from genome assembly GCA_032313775.1 of Urocyon cinereoargenteus. Taxonomy (NCBI): domain Eukaryota; kingdom Metazoa; phylum Chordata; class Mammalia; order Carnivora; family Canidae; genus Urocyon; species Urocyon cinereoargenteus. The sequence goes on from JAVLSZ010000125.1 coordinate 433,955, forward strand.
CCGAACCCTAACCCTAACACAAACCCTAACCCTAACCCGAACCCGAACCCTAACCCTAACCCTAAACCTAACCCGCACCCTAACCCTAACCTGATCCCGAACCCTAACTGAAACCGAAACCTAAACCTAACCCTAACCCTAACCCTAACCCTAACCCTAACCCTAACCCCAACCCTAACACTAACACTAACCCTAACACTAACCCGAACCCTAACCCTAACCCGAACCCGAACCCTCACTTTAACCCGAACCCTAAACCTAACACAAACCCAAACCCTAACCCTAACCCGAACCCTAACCCGAACCCTAACCCGAACCCTAACCCTAACACTAACCCGAACACGAACCCTAACACGAAACCTACCCGTAACCCTAATCCGAACACAAACCCTAACCTTAACCTAACACTAACCCGAACCCGAACCCTAACCTTAACCCTAAACCGAACCCTAACCCTAACCCGAACCCTAAACCTAACCTGAAACCTAACCCGAACCCTAACCCGAACCCGAACCCGAACCCTAACCCTAACCCTAACCCGAACCCTAACCCTAACCTGAACCCTAACCCTGACCCTAACCCGAACCCTAACCCTAACCCTAACCCGAACCCTAAACCTAACCCGAACCCTAACCCTAAACCGAACCCGAACCCGAACCCTAAACCTAACCCGAACCCTAACCCTAACCCTAACCCTAACCCGAACCCTAACCCAAACCCGAACCCTAACACGAACCCAAACCCTAAACCTAACCCTAACCCGAACCCTAACCCTAACCCTAACCCTAACCCTAACCCGAACACTAACCCTAAACCTAACCCTAACCCTAATCCCAAACCTAACGCTAATCCGAACCCTAAACCTAACCCTACCCCAAACCCTAACCCTAAACCCTAACCCTAACCCTAACCCGAATCCTACACCCTAACCCTAACCCTAACCCGAACCCAAACCCTAACCCTAACCCTAACCCTAACATGAATCCTAACCCTAACCCGAACCCTAACCCTAAACCTAACCCGAACACGAACCCCAACCCTAACCCTAACCCGAACGCGAACCCTAACCCTATCCCGAACCCTAAACCTAACCCTAACCCTAACCCGAACCCTAACCCTAACCCTAACCAGAACCTTCACCCGACCCTAACCCTAACCCTAACCCGAACCCTAACCCTAACCCGAACCATAACCCGAACCCTAACCCGAACCCTAAACCGAACCCTAACCGTAACCCTAACCTGAACACTAACCCCTAACCCTAACCCTAACCCGAAACGTAACCCTAACCTGAACCCTAAAACTAACCCTAACCCGAACCCTAACCCTAACCCTAACCCAAACCCTAACCTTAACCCAAACCCTAAACCTAACACGAACCCTAACCCTAACCCTAACCCGAACCATAACCCGAACCCTAACCCGAACCCTAAACCGAACCCTAACCGTAACCCTAACCTGAACACTAACCCCTAACCCTAACCCGAACCCGAACCCTAACCCGAACCCTAACCCTACCCGAACCCTAACCCTAACCCTAGCCCTAAACCTAACCCTAACCCGAACCCTAACCCTAACCCTAACTCTAACCCTAAACCTAACCCTAACCCGAACCCTAACCCAAATCCGAACCCTAACCCGAACCCTAACCAGAACCCTAACCCTAACCCTAACCTAACCCTAATCTGAAACCTAACCCTAACCCTAACCCTAACCCTAACACTAACCCCTAAATCTAACCCGAAACCTAACCCTAACCCTAACCCGAACCCGAACCCTAACCCTAACCCGAATCCTAACCTTAACCCTAACCCGAACCCGAATCCTAACCCGAACACCAAACCTAACCCTAATCCGAACCCTAACCGTAACACGAACCCTAACTGAAACCCGAAACCGAACCCTAACCCTACCCCTAAACCTAACCCGCACCCTAACCCTAACCTGAACCCGAACACTAACTCTAACCCTAACCCTAAACGTAACCCTAACCCAAACCCTAACCCTAACCCGAACCCGAAACCTAACCCTAACCCTAACCCTAACCCTAACCCTAACACCAAACCTAACGCTAACACTAACCCTAATCCGAACCCTAACCCTAACCCTAAACCTAACACTAACCTGAACCCGAACCCTAACCCTAACCCTAACCCGAACCCTAACCCTAACCCTAAACCGAAACCTAACCCTAACCCGAACTCTAACCCTAACCCTAACCAGAACCCTAACCCTAACCCTAACCTGAACCCTAACCCTAGCCCGAACCCTAACCCTAACCCGACCCGAACCCGAACCCTAAACCTAACCCGAACCCTAAATCTAACCCTAACCCTAACCCGAACCCTAACCCAAACCCGAACCCTAACACGAACCCGAACCCTAACCCTAACCCGAACACGAACCCTAACACTAAACCGAACCCTAACCCTAACCCTAACCCGAACCCTAAACCTAACCCTAACCCTAACCCTAACCCGAACCCGAACCCTGACCCGAACCCTAACCCTAACCCTAATCCGAACCCTAACTCTAACCCTAACCCTAACCCTAACCGGAACCCTAACCCTAACCCTAACGCGAACCCTATCCCCTAACCCGAATCCGAACCCGAACCCGAACCCTAACCCTACCCCGAACCCGAACCCGAACCCTAACCCTAACCCGAACCCTAACCCTAACCCTAATCCTAACCCGAACCCGAACCCTAAACCTAACCCTAACACTAACCCTAACACTAAACCTAACCCGAAACCTAACCCTAGCCCTAACCCTAACCCGAACCCAAACCCGAACCCTAACACTAAACCTAACCCTAAGCCTGACCCGAACCCTAAACCTAACCCTAACCGGAACCCTAACCCTAACCCTAACCCTTTACCCGAATCCTAACCCTAACACGAACACTAACCCGAACACTAACCCTAACCCTAACCCCGAACCCGAACCCGAAACCTAACCCTAACCCTAACCCGAACCCTAAACCTAACACCAAACCTAACGCTAACACTAACCCTAACCCTAACCCTAACCCTAACCCTAACCCTAACCCGAACTCTAACCCTAACCCTAACCCGAACCCTAACCCTAACCCGAACCCTAACCCGAACCTAACCCTAACCCTAACCCGAACCCTAACCCTAACCCAAACCCTAACCCTACCTTAACCCGAACCCTAACCCTAACCCTAACCCGAACCCTAACCGTAACCCGAACCCTAACCGTAACACGAACCATAACCCTAACCCTAATCCTAACCTGAACCCTAACCCTAACCCTAACCCGAAACCTAACCCGAACCCTACCCCTAACCCTAACCTGAACACTAACACCTAACCCTAACCCAAACCCGAACCCTAACCCGAACCAGAACCCTAACCCTAACCCGAACCCTAACCCTAACCCTAACCCTAAACCTAACCCTAACCCGAACCCTAACCCTAACCCTAACTCTAACCCTAAACCTAACCCTAAACCGAACCCTAACCCTAACCCGAACCCTAACCCGAACCCTAAACAGAACCATAACCCTAACGCTAACCTAACCCTAATCCGAACCCTAACCCTAACCCTAACCCTAACCCTAACCCTAACACTAACACCTAACCCTAACCCGAAACCTAACCCTAACCGTAACACGAACCCGAACCCTAACCCCTAACCCTAACCCGAACCCGAACCCTAAACCTAACCCTAACCCTAACCCTAACCCGAACCCGAACCCTAACCCTAACCCGAACCCTAACCCTAACCCTAACCCTAACCCGAACCCGAACCCTAACCCGAACCCTAACCCTAACCCTAACCCGAACCCTAACCCTAACACGAACCCTAACACTAACCCGAACCCGAACCCTAACCCTAACCCTAAACCTAACCCGCACGCTAACCCTAACCCGAACCCGAACCCTAACTGAACCCGAAACCTAAACCTAACCCTAACCCTAACCCTAACCCTAACCCCAACCCTAACACTAACACTAACCCTAACACTAACCCGAACCCTAACCCTAACCCGAACCCGAACCCTCACTCTAACCCTAACCCTAAACCTAACCCTAACCCAAACCCTAACCATAACCAGAACCCGAAACCTAACACTAACCCTAACCCTAACCCTAACCCTAACACCAAACCTAACCCTAACACTAACCCTAAAACTAACCCGAACCCTAACCCTAACCCTAACCCTAACAGTAACCCGAACACGAACCCTAACACGAAACCTACCCCTAACCCTATTCCGAACACTAACCCTAACCCTAAACCTAACACTAACCCGAACCCGAATCCTAACCTTAACCCTAAACCGAACCCTAAACCTAACCCGAACCCTAACCCTAACCTGAACCCTAACCCTGACCCTAACCCGAACCCTAACCCTAACCCTAACCCAAACCCTAACCCGAACCCGAACCTTAACCCGAACCCTAACCCTAACCCTAATCCGAACCCTAACTCTAACCCTAACCCTAACCCTAACCCGCACCCTAACCCTAACCCTAACCCGAACCCTATCCCCTAACCCGAATCCGAACCCGAACCCAAACCCTAACCCTACCCCGAACCCGAAACCGAACCCTAACCCTAACCCGAACCCTAACCCTAACCCTAATCCTAACCCGAACCCGAACCCTAACCCTAACCCTAACCCTAACCCTAACACTAAACCTAATCCGAAACCTAACCCTAGCCCTAACCCTAACCCGAACCCTAACCCGAACCCTAACACTAAACCTAACCCTAACCCTATCCTAACCCTAATCCGAACCCTAACCCTAACCCGAACCCTAACCCTAACACTAACCCCTAACCCTAACCCGAAACCTAACCCTAACCCTAACCCGAACCCGAACCCTAACCCTAACCCTAACCCGAACCCGAATCCTAACCCGAACACTAAACCTAACCCTAACCCGAACCCTAACCCTAACACGAACACTAACCGTAACCCGAAACCGAACCCTAACCCTACCCCTAAACCTAACCCGCACCCTAACCCTAACCTGAACCCGAACACTAACTCTAAACCTAACCCTAAACGTAACCCTAACCCAAACCCTAACACTAACCCGAACCCGAAACCTAACCCTAAACCTAACCCTAACCCTAACCCTAACCCTAACACCAAACCTAACCCTAACACTAACCCTAACCCTAACCCCAACCCTAACCCTAACCCTAAACCTAACACTAACCCGAACACAAACCCTAACCCGAACCCTACCACTAACCCTAATCCGAACCCTAACCCTAACCCTAAACCTAACACTAACCTGAACCCAAACCCTAACACTAACCCTAACCCGAACCCTAACCTTAACCCTAAACCGAACCCTAACCCTAACCCGAACCCTAACCCTAACCCTAACCAGAAACCTAACCCTAACCCTAACCCGAACCCTAACCCTAGCCCGAACCCTAACCCTAACCCGAACCCGAAACAGAACCCTAAACCTAACCCGAACCCTAAACCTAACCCTAACCCTAACCCGAACCCTAACCCAAACCCGAACCCTAACACGAACCCTAACCCAAACCCGAACCCTAACACGAACCCGAACCCTAACCCTAATCCGAACACGAACCCTAACCCTAAACCGAACCGTAACCCTAACCCTAACCCTAACACGAACCCTAACCCTAACCCGAACCCGAACCCTAACCCTAACCCTAAACCTAACCCGCACCCTAAACCTAACCCTAACCCGAACCGTAACTGAACCCGAAACCTAACCCTAACGCTAACCCTAACCCTAACCCTACCCCTAACCCTAACCCTAACCCCTACCCTAACACTAACACTAACCCTAACACTAACCCGAACCCTAACCCTAACCCGAAACCGAACCCTAACTCTAACCCTAACCCTAAACCTAACCCTAACCCAAACCCTAACCCTAACCTGAACCCGAAACCTAACACTAACCCTAACCCTAACCCTGACCCTAACCCGAACCCTAACCCTAACCCGAACCCTAACCCTAAAACGAACCCGAACCCGTACCCTAAACCTAACCCGAACCCTAACCCTAACCCGAACCCTAACCCTAACCCTACCCTAACCCGAACACTAACCCTATACCTAACCCTAACCCTAATCCGAAGCCTAACGCTAATCCGAACCCTAAACCTAACACTACCCCTAACCCTAACCCTAAACCCTAACCCTAACCCTAACGCGAATCCTAACCCTAACCCTAACCCTACCCGAACCCAAACCCTAACCCTAACCCTAACCCTAACCCGAATCCTAACCCTAACCCGAACCCCAACCCTAAACATAACCCGAACCCGAACCCCAACCCTAACCCTAACCCGAACGCGAACCCTAACCCTAACCCGAACCCTAAACCTAACCCTTACCCTAACCCGAACCCTTACCCTAACCCTAACCCGAACCCTCACCCGACCCTAACCCTAAACCTAACCCGAAACCCAACCCTAACCCTAGCCCGAACCCGAACCCTAACCCTAACCCTAAACCGAACCCTAACCCTAACCCTAACCCGAAACCTAACCCTAACCGGAATCCTAACCCTAACCCTAACCCTAACCCGAACCCAAACCCTAACCCTAAACCTAACCCTAACCCTAACCCGAAACCTAACCCTAGCCCTAACCCTAACCCGAACCCTAACCCGAACCCTAACACTAAACCTAACCCTAACCCTAACCCGAACCCTAAACCTAACCCTACCCGGAACCCTAACCCTAACCCTAACCCGAACCCGAACCCTAACCCTTTACCCGAATCCTAACCCTAACCCGAACACTAACTCGAACCCTAACCCTATCCCTAACCCTGAACCCGAACCCTAACCCTAACCCTAACCCTAATCCGAACCCTAAACCGAACCCTAACCCGAACCCCAACCCTAACCCTAACCCGAACACGAACCCTAACCTTAATCCTAAACAGAACCCTAACCCTAACCCGAACCCTAACCCTAAACCTAACCCTAACCCGAAACCTAACCCTAACCCTAACGCGACCCCTAACCCGAACCCTAACACGAACCATAAACCTAACCCTAACCCTAACCCTAACCCGAACTCTAACCCTAACACTAACCCGAACCCTAACCCTAACCCGAACACCAACCCGAACCCTAACCCTAACCCTAACCCGAACCCTAACCCTAACCCAAACCTTAACCCTACCTTAACCCGAACCCTAACCCTAACCCTAACCCGAACCCTAACCGTAACCCGAAACCTAACCGTAACACGAACCATAACCCTAACCCTAACCCTAACCCGAACCCTAACCCGAACCCTAACCCTAACCCTAACCTGAACACTAACCCCTAACCCCAACCCGAACCCGAACACTAACCCGAACCCTAACCCTAACCCTAACCCGAACCCTAACCCTAACCTGAACCCTAAACCTAACCTTAACCCGAACCCTAACCCTAACCCTATCCCGAACCCTAACCGTAACCCGAACCCTAACCCTAACACTAACCCTAACCCTAACCCGAACACTAACCCTAACCCTAACCCGAACCCTAACCCGAACCCTACCCCTAACCCTAACCTGAACACTAACACCTAACCCTAACCCGAACCCGAACCCTAACACGCACCCTAACCCTAACCCTAACCCGAACCATAACCCTAACCCTAACACTAAACCTAACCCTAACCCGAACCCTAACCCTAACCCTAACTCTAACCCTAAACCTAACCCTAAACCGAACCCTAACCCTAACCCGAACCCTAACCCGAACCCTAAACAGAACCCTAACCCTAACCCTAACCTAACCCTAATCCGAACCCTAACCCTAACCCTAACCCTAACCCTAACCCTAACCCTAACACTAACACCTAACCCTAACCCGAAACCTAACCCTAACCCTAACACGAACCCGAACCCTAACCCCTAACTCTAACCCGAACCCGAACCCTAAACCTAACCCTAACCCTAACCCTAACCCGAACCCGAACCCTAACCCTAACCCGAACCCTAACCCTAACCCTAACCCTAACCCGAAACCGAACCCTAACCCGAACCCTAACCCTAACCCTAACCCGAACCCTAACCCTAACACGAACCCTAACCCTAACCCGAACCCGAACCCTAACCCTAACCCTAAACCTAACCCGCACCCTAACCCTAACCCGAACCCGAACCCTAACTGAACCCAAATCCTAACCCTAAACCTAACCCTAACCCTAACCCTAACCCCAACCCTAACACTAACACTAACCCTAACACTAACCCGAACCCTAAACCTAACCCGAACCCGAACCCTAACTCTAACCCTAACCCTAAACCTAACCCTAACCCAAACCCTAACTCTAACCCGAACCCGAAACCTAACACTAACCCTAACCCTAACCCTAACCCTAACCCTAACCCTAACACCAAACCTAACCCTAACACTAACCCTAACACTAACCCGAACCCTAACCCTAACCCTAACCCTAACACTAACCTGAACACGAACCCTAACACGAAACCTACCCCTAACCCTAATCCGAACACTAACCCTAACCCTAAACCTAACACTAACCCGAACCCGAACCCTAACCTTAACCCTAAACCGAACCCTAACCCTAACCCGAACCCTAATCCTAACCCGAAACCTAACCCTAACCCTAACCCGAACCCGAACCCTAACCCTAACCATAACCCGAACCCTAACCCTAACCTGAACCCTAACCCTGACCCTAACCCGAACCCTAACCCTAACCCTAACCCGAAACTTAACCCTAACCCGAACCCTAACCCTAAACCGAACCCGAACCCGAACCCTAAACCTAACCCGAACCCTAACCCTAACCCTAACCCGAACCCTAACCCAAACCCGAACCCTAACACGAACCCGAAACCTAACCCTAACCCGAACACGAAACCTAACCCTAACCCGAACCCTAACCCTAACCCTAACCCGAAACCTAAACCTAACCCTAACCCGAACCCTAAACCTAACCCGAAACCTAACCCTAACCCTAACCCGAATCCTAACACTAACCCTAACCCGAACCCTAACCCGAACCCTAACCCTAACCCTAACCCTAACACAAAACCTAACCCTAACCCTAACCCGAACCCTAACCCGAACCCTAACCCTAACCCTAACACAAACCCTAACCCTAACCCTAACCCGAACCCTAAACGTAACCCTAACCCTAATTCGAACCCTAACCCTAACCCTAAACCGAACCCTAACCCTAACCCTAACCCTAACCCGAACACTAACCCTAAACCTAACCCTAACCCTAATCCGAAACCTAACGCTAATCCGAACCCTAAACCTAACCCTACCCCTAACCCTAACCCTAAACCCTAACCCTAACCCTAACCCGAATCCTAACCCTAACCCTAACCCTAACCCGAACCCAAACCCTAAGCCTAATCCTAACCCTAACCCGAATCCTAACACTAACCCGAACCCTAACCCTAAACCTAACCCGAACCCGAACCCCAGCCCTAACCCTAACCCGAACGCGAACCCTAACCCTAACCCGAACCCTAAACCTAACCCTAACCCTAACCCGAACCCTAACCCTAACCCTAACCCGAACCCTCACCCGACCCTAACCCTAACCCTAACCCGAAACCCAACCCTAACCCTAGTCCGAACCCGAACCCTAACCCTAACCCTAAACCGAACCCTAACCCTAACCCGAACCCTAACCCTAACCCTAACCCTAACCCGAACCCTAACCCTAACCCTAACCCGACCCCTAACCCGAACCCTAACACGAACCCTAAACCTAACCCTAACCCTAACCCTAACCCGAACTCTAACCCTAACCCTAACCCAAACCCTAACCCTAACCCGAACCCTAACCCGAACCCTAACACGAACCCTAACCCTAACCCTAACCCTAACACTAACCCGAACACGAACCCTAACACGAAACGTACCCGTAACTCTAATCCGAACACTAACCCTAACCCTAAACCTAACACTAACCCGAACCCGAACCCTAACCTTAACCCTAAACCGAACCCTAACCCTAACCCGAACCCTAACCCTAACCTGAAACCTAACCCTAACCCTAACCCGAACCCGAACCCGAACCCTAACCCTAACCCAACCCGAACCCTAACCCTAACCTGAACCCTAACCCTGACCCTAACCCGAACCCTAACCCTAACCCTAACCCGAACCCTAACCCTAACACGAACCCTAACCCTAAACCGAACACGAACCCTAACCCTAACCCTAACCCGAACCCTAACCCTAACCCTAACCCGAATCCTAAACCTAACCGTAACCCGAACCCTAACCCTAACCCGAAACCTAACCCTAACCCTAACCCGAATCCTAACCCTAACCCTAACCCGAACCCTAACCCGAACCCTAACCCTAAACCTAACCCTAACACAAACTATAAACCTAAACCTAACCCGAACCCTAAACCTAACCCTAACCCGAACCATAACCCTAACCCTAACCCTAACCCTAACTCGAACCCTAACCCTAAACCTAACCCGAACCCTAACCCTAACCCTAACCCTAACCCTGACCCGAACACTAACCCTAAACCTAACCCTAACCCTAATCCCAAACCTAACGCTAATCCGAACCCTAAACCTAACCCTACCCCTAACCCTAACCCTAAACCCTAACCCTAACCCTAACCCGAATCCTAACCCTAAACCGAACCCTAACCCTAAACCTAAACCGAACCCGAACCCCAACCCTAACCCTAACGCGAACGCGAACCCTAACCCTAACCCGAACCCTAAACCTAACCCTAACCCTAACCCGAACCCTAACCCTAACCCTAACCCGAACCCTCACCCGACCCTAACCCTAACCCTAACCCGAAACCCAACCCTAACCCTAGCCCGAACCCGAATTCTAACCCTAAACCTAAACCAAACCCTAACCCTAAGCCGAACCCTAACCCTAACCCTAACCCTAACCCGAACCCTAACCCTAACCCTAACCCGACCCCTAACCCGAACCCTAACACGAACCCTAAACCTAACCCTAAACCTAACCCTAACCCGAACTCTAACCCTAACCCTAACCCAAACCCTAACCCTAACCCGAACCCTAACCCTAACCCTAACCCGACCCCTAACCCGAACCCTAACACGAACCCTAAACCTAACCCTAAACCTAACCCTAACCCGAACTCTAACCCTAACCCTAACCCAAACCCTAACCCTAACCCGAACCCTAACCCTAACCCTAACCCGAAACGTAACCCTAACCTGAACCCTAAAACTAACCCTAACCCGAACCCTAACCCTAACCGTAACCCAAACCCTAACCGTAACCCGAACCCTAACCCTAACACGAACCCTAACCCTAACCCTAACCCGAACCATAACCCTAACCCGAACCCGAACTCGAACCCGAACCCTAACCCTAACCCGAATCCTAAGCCTAACCCTAACCCGAACCCGAATCCTAACCCGAACACTAAACCTAACCCTAACCCGAACCCTAACCCTAACACGAACCCTATCCGTAACCCGAAACCGAACCCTAACCCTAACCCTAAACCTAACCCGCACCCTAACCCTAACCTGAACCCGAACACTAACTCTAACCCTAACCCTAAACGTAACCCTAACCCAAACCCTAACCCTAACCCGAACCCGAAACCTAACCCTAACCCTAACCCTAACCCTAACCCTAACACCAAACCTGGGCTAAAACTAACCCTAACCCTAACCCGAACCCTAACCCTAAACCTAACACTAACCCGAACACGAACCCTAACCCGAACCCTACCCCTAACCCTAATCCGAACCCTAACCCTAACCCTAACCCTAACACTAACCTGAACACGAACCCTAACACGAAACCTACCCCTAACCCTAATCCGAACACTAACCCTAACCCTAAACCTAACACTAACCCGAACCCGAACCCTAACCTTAACCCTAAACCGAACCCTAACCCTAACCCGAACCCTAATCCTAACCCGAAACCTAACCCTAACCCTAACCCGAACCCGAACCCTAACCCTAACCATAACCCGAACCCTAACCCTAACCTGAACCCTAACCCTGACCCTAACCCGAACCCTAACCCTAACCCTAACCCGAAACTTAACCCTAACCCGAACCCTAACCCTAAACCGAACCCGAACCCGAACCCTAAACCTAACCCGAACCCTAACCCTAACCCTAACCCGAACCCTAACCCAAACCCGAACCCTAACACGAACCCGAAACCTAACCCTAACCCGAACACGAAACCTAACCCTAACCCGAACCCTAACCCTAACCCTAACCCGAAACCTAAACCTAACCCTAACCCGAACCCTAAACCTAACCCGAAACCTAACCCTAACCCTAACCCGAATCCTAACACTAACCCTAACCCGAACCCTAACCCGAACCCTAACCCTAACCCTAACCCTAACACAAAACCTAACCCTAACCCTAACCCGAACCCTAACCCGAACCCTAACCCTAACCCTAACACAAACCCTAACCCTATCCCTAACCCGAACCCTAAACGTAACCCTAACCCTAATTCGAACCCTAACCCTAACCCTAAACCGAACCCTAACCCTAACCCTAACCCTAACCCGAACACTAACCCTAAACCTAACCCTAACCCTAATCCGAAACCTAACGCTAATCCGAACCCTAAACCTAACCCTACCCCTAACCCTAACCCTAAACCCTAACCCTAACCCTAACCCGAATCCTAACCCTAACCCTAACCCTAACCCGAACCCAAACCCTAAGCCTAATCCTAACCCTAACCCGAATCCTAACACTAACACGAACCCTAACCCTAAACCTAACCCGAACCCGAACCCCAACCCTAACCCTAACCCGAACGCGAACCCTAACCCTAACCCGAACCCTAAACCTAACCCTAACCCTAACCCGAACCCTAACCCTAACCCTAACCCGAACCCTCACCCGACCCTAACCCTAACCCTAACCCGAAACCCAACCCTAACCCTAGTCCGAACCCGAACCCTAACCCTAACCCTAAACCGAACCCTAACCCTAACCCGAACCCTAAACCTAACCCTAACCCTAACCCGAACCCTAACCCTAACCCTAACCCGACCCCTAACCCGAACCCTAACACGAACCCTAAACCTAACCCTAACCCTAACCCTAACACGAACTCTAACCCTAACCCTAACCCAAACCCTAACCCTAACCCGAACCCTAACCCGAACCCTAACACGAACCCTAACCCTAACCCTAACCCTAACACTAACCCGAACACGAACCCTAACACGAAACGTACCCGTAACTCTAATCCGAACACTAACCCTAACCCTAACCTAACACTAACCCGAACCCGAAACCTAACCTTAACCCTAAACCGAACCCTAACCCTAACCCGAACCCTAACCCTAACCTGAAACCTAACCCTAACCCTAACCCGAACCCGAACCCGAACCCTAACCCTAACCCAACCCGAACCCTAACCTGAACCCTAACCCTGACCCTAACCCGAACCCTAACCCTAACCCTAACCCGAACCCTAACCCTAACACGAACCCTAACCCTAAACCGAACACGAACCCTAACCCTAACCCTAACCCGAACCCTAACCCTAACCCTAACCCGAATCCTAAACCTAACCCTAACCCGAACCCTAACCCTAACCCGAAACCTAACCCTAACCCTAACCCGAATCCTAACCCTAACCCTAACCCGAACCCTAACCCGAACCCTAACCCTAAACCTAACCCTAACACAAACTATAAACCTAACCCTAACCCGAACCCTAAACCTAACCCTAACCCGAACCATAACCCTAACCCTAACCCTAACCCTAACTCGAACCCTAACCCTAAACCTAACCCGAACCCTAACCCTAACCCTAACCCTAACCCTAACCCTAACCCGAACACTAACCCTAAACCTAACCCTAACCCTAATCCCAAACCTAACGCTAATCCGAACCCTAAACCTAACCCTACCCCTAACCCTAACCCTAAACCCTAACCCTAACCCTAACCCGAATCCTAACCCTAACCCGAACCCTAACCCTAAACCTAAACCGAACCCGAACCCCAACCCTAACCCTAACGCGAACGCGAACCCTAACCCTAACCCGAACCCTAAACCTAACCCTAACCCTAACCCGAACCCTAACCCTAACCCTAACCCGAACCCTCACCCGACCCTAACCCTAACCCTAACCCGAAACCCAACCCTAACCCTAGCCCGAACCCGAATTCTAACCCTAAACCTAAACCAAACCCTAACCCTAAGCCGAACCCTAACCCTAACCCTAACCCGAACCCGAACCCTAACCCTAACCCTAACCCGACCCCTAACCCGAACCCTAACACGAACCCTAAACCTAACCCTAAACCTAACCCTAACCCGAACTCTAACCCTAACCCTAACCCAAACCCTAACCCTAACCCGAACCCTAACCCTAAACCTAACCCGACCCCTAACCCGAACCCTAACACGAACCCTAAACCTAACCCTAAACCTAACCCTAACCCGAACTCTAACCCTAACCCTAACCCAAACCCTAACCCTAACCCGAACCCTAACCCTAACCCTAACCCGAAACGTAACCCTAACCTGAACCCTAAAACTAACCCTAACCCGAACCCTAACCCTAACCGTAACCCAAACCCTAACCGTAACCCGAACCCTAACCCTAACACGAACCCTAACCCTAACCCTAACCCGAACCATAACCCTAACCCGAACCCGAACTCGAACCCGAACCCTAACCCTAACCCGAATCCTAAGCCTAACCCTAACCCGAACCCGAATCCTAACCCGAACACTAAACCTAACCCTAACCCGAACCCTAACCCTAACACGAACCCTATCCGTAACCCGAAACCGAACCCTAACCCTAACCCTAAACCTAACCCGCACCCTAACCCTAACCTGAACCCGAACACTAACTCTAACCCTAACCCTAAACGTAACCCTAACCCAAACCCTAACCCTAACCCGAACCCGAAACCTAACCCTAACCCTAACCCTAACCCTAACCCTAACACCAAACCTGGGCTAACACTAACCCTAACCCTAACCCGAACCCTAACCCTAAACCTAACACTAACCCGAACACGAACCCTAACCCGAACCCTACCCCTAACCCTAATCCGAACCCTAACCCTAACCCTAAACCTGACACTAACCTGAACCCGAACCCTAACCTAACCCTAACCCGAACCCTAACCCTAACCCTAAACCGAACCCTAACCCTAACCCGAACCCTAACCCTAACCCTAACCAGAACCCTAACCCTAACCCTAACCAGAACCTTAACCCTAGCCCGAACCCTAACCCTAACCCGACCCGAACCCGAACCCTAAACCTAACCCGAAACCTAAACCTAACCCTAACCCTAACCCGAACCCTAACCCAAACCCGAACCCTAACACGAACCCGAACCCTAACCCTAACCCGAACACGAACCCTAACACTAAACCGAACCCTAACCCTAACCCTAACCCGAACCCTAAACCTAACCCTAACCCTAAACCTAACCCGAACACGAACCCTAACCCGAACCCTAACCCTAAACCTAATGCGAACCCTAACTCTAACCCTAACCCTAACCCTAACCGGAACCCTAACCCTAACCCGAACCCCATCCCCTCACCCGAATCCGAACCCGAACCCGAACCCTAACCCTACCCCGAACCCGAATCCGAACCCTAACCCTAACCCGAACCCTAACCCTAACCCTAATCCTAACCCGAACCCGAACCCTAAACCTAACCCTAACACTAACCCTAACACTAAACCTAACCCGAAACCTAACCCTAGGCCTAACCCTAACCCGAACCCAAACCCGAACCCTAACACTAAACCTAACCCTAAGCCTAACCCGAACCCTAAACCTAACCCTAACCGGAACCCTAACCCTAACCCTAACCCGAACCCGAACCCTAACCCTTTACCCGAATCCTAACCCTAACCCGAACACTAACCCGAACCCTAACCCTAACCCTAACCCCGAACCCGAACTCTAACCCTAACCCTAACCCTAACCCGAACACTAAACCGAACCCTAACCCTAACCCGAACCCTAACCCTAACCCTAACCCTAACCCTAACCCTAACCCTAACCCGAACTCTAACCCTAACCCTAACCCGAACCCTAAACCTAACCCGAACCCTAACCCGAACCTAACCCTAACCCTAACCCGAACCCTAACCCTAACCCAAACCCTAACCCTATCTTAACCCGAACCCTAACCCTAACCCTAACCCGAACCCTAACCGTAACCCGAACCCTAACCGTAACACGAACCATAACCCTAACCCTAACCCTAACCTGACCCTAACCCTAACCCTAACCCGAACCCTAACCCGAACCCTAACCCTAACCCTAACCTGAACACTAACCCCTAACCCCAACCCCAACCCGAACCCTAACCCGAACCCTAACCCTAACCCTAACCCGAACCCTAAACCTAACCTGAACCCTAACCTAACCCTAAACCGAACCCTAACCCTAACCCCTATCCCGAACCCTAACCGTAACCGAACCCTAACCCTAACCCTAACCCTAACCGAACACTAACTCTAACCCTAACCCGAACCCTAACCCGAACCCTACCCCTAACCCTAACCTGAACACTAACACCTAACCCTAACCCAAACCCGAACCCTAACCCTAACCCTAACCCGAACCCTAACCCTAACCCTAAACCTAACCCTAACCCGAACCCTAACCCTAACCCTAACTCTAACCCTAAACCTAACCCTAACCCGAACCCTAACCCTAACCCGAACCCTAACCCGAACCCTAAACAGAACCCTAACCCTAACGCAAACCTAACCCTAATCCGAACCCTAACCCTAACCCTAACCCTAACCCTAACCCTAACACTAACACCTAACCCTAACCGAAACCTAACCCTAAACCTAACCCGAACCCGAACCCTAACCCTAACCTATCCCGAACCCGAACCCTAACCTAACCCTAACCCTAACCCTACCCGAACCCGAACCCTAACCCTAACCCGAACGCTAACCCTAACCCTAACCCGAACCCGAACCCTAACCCGAACCCTAACCCTAACCCTAACCCGAACCCTAACCCTAACACGAACCCTAACCCTAACCCGAATCCGAACCCTAACCCTAACCCTAAACCTAACCCGCACCCTAACCCTAACCCGAACCCTAACTGAACCCGAACCTAAACCTAACACTAACCCTAACCCTAACCCTAACCCTAACCCCAACCCTAACACTAACACTAACCCTAACACTAACCCGAACCCTAACCCTAACCCGAACCCGAACCCTCACTCTAACCCTAACCCTAAACCTAACCCTAACCCAAACCCTAACCCTAACCTGAACCCGAAACCTAACACTAACCCTAACCCTAACCCTAACCCTAACACCAAACCTAACCCTAACACTAACCCTAAAACTAACCCGAACCCTAACCCTAACCCTAACCCTAACAGTAACCCGAACACGAACCCTAACACGAAACCTACCCCTAACCCTAATCCGAACACTAACCCTAACCCTAAACCTAACACTAACCCGAACCCGAATCCTAACCTTAACCCTAAACCGAACCCTAACCCTAACCCGAACACTAACCCTAACCCGAAACTACCTAACCCTAACCCTAATCCGAACCCGAACCCGAACCCTAAACCTAACCCTAACCCGAATCCTAACCCTAACCTGAACCCTAACCCTGACCCTACCCGAACCCTAATCCTAACCCTAACCCGAACCCTAACCCTAACCCGAACCCTAACCCTAAAACGAACCCGAACCCGTACCCTAAACCTAACCCGAACCCTAACCCTAACCCTAACCCTAACCCTAACCCGAACACTAACCCTAAACCTAACCCTAACCCTAATCCGAAACCTAACGCTAATCCGAACCCTAAACCTAACCCTACCCCTAACCCTAACCCTAAACCCTAACCCTAACCCGAATCCTAACCCTAACCCTAACCCGAACCCAAACCCTAACCCTAACCCTAACCCTAACCCGAATCCTAACCCTAACCCGAACCCCAACCCTAAACCAAACCCGAACCCGAACCCCCACTATACCCTAAACCGAACGCGAACCCTAACCCAAACCCGAACCCTAAACCTAACCCTAACCCTAACCCGAACCCTAACCCTAACCCTAACCCGAACCCTCACCCGACCCTAACCCTAACCCTAAACCGAAACCCAACCCTAACCCTAGCCCGAACCCGAACGCTAACCCTAACCCTAAACCGAACCCTAACCCTAACCCTAACCCGAAACCTAACCCTAAACCGAATCCTAACCCTAACCCTAACCCTAACCCGAACCCAAACCCTAACCCTAACCCTAACCCTAACCCGAAACCTAACCCTAGCCCTAACCCTAACCCGAACCCTAACCCAAACCCTAACACTAAACCTAACCCTAACCCTAACCCGAACCCTAAACGTAACCCTAACCGGAACCGTAACCCTAACCCGAACCCGAACCCGAACCCTAACCCTTTACCCGAATCCTAACCCTAACCCGAACACTAACCCGAAACCTAACCCTAAACCTAACCCCGAACCCGAACCCTAACCCTAACCCTAACCCTAATCCGAACCCTAAACCGAACCCTAACCCGAACACCAACCCTAACCCTAACCCGAACACGAAACCTAACCCTAACCCTAAACCGAACCCTAACCCTAGCCCGAACCCTAACCCTAACCCTACCCCTAACCCGAACCCTAACCCTAACCCTAACGCGACCCCTAACCCGAACCCTAACACGAACCCTAAACCTAACCCTAACCCTAACCCTAACCCGAACTCTAACCCTAACCCTAACCCGAAACCTAACCCTAACCCGAACACTAACCCGAAACCTAACCCTAACCCTAACCCGAACCCTAACCCTAACCCAAACCCTAACCCTACCTTAACCCGAACCCTAACCCTAAACCTAACCCGAACCATAACCGTAACCCGAACCCTAACCGTAACACGAACCATAACCCTAACCCTAACCCTAACCTGAACCCTAACCCTAACCCTAACCCGAACCCTAACCCGAACCCTAACCCTAACCCTAACTTGAACACTAACCCCTAACCCCAACCCGAACCCGAACACTAACCCGAACCCTAACCCTAACCCTAACCCGAACCCTAACCCTAACCTGAACCCTAAACCTAACCCTAACCCGAACCCTAACCCTAAACCTATCCCGAACCCTAACCGTAACCCGAACCCTAACCCTAACCCGAACCCTAACCCTAACCCGAATCCTAAGCCTAACCCTAACCCGAACCTGAATCCTAACCCGAACACTAAACCTAACCCTAACCCGAACCCTAACCCTAACACGAACCCTAACCGTAACCCGAAACAGAACCCTAACCCTAACCCTAAACCTAACCCGCACCCTAACCCTAACCTGAACCCGAACACTAACTCTAACCCTAACCCTAAACGTAACCCTAACCCAAACCCTAACCCTAACCCGAACCCGAAACCTAACCCTAACCCTAACCCTAACCCTAACCCTAACCCTAATCCCAAACCTAACGCTAATCCGAACCCTAAACCTAACCCTACCCCTAACCCTAACCCTAAACCCTAACCCTAACCCTAATCCGAATCCTACACCCTAAACCTAACCCTAACCCGAACCCAAACCCTAACCCTAACCCTAACCCTAATCCGAATCCTAAACCTAACCCGAACCCTAACCCTAAACCTAACCCGAACCCGAACCCCAACCCTAACCCTAACCCGAACGAGAACCCTAACCCTAACCCGAACCCTAAACCTAACCCTAAACCTAACCCTAACCCTAACCCTAACCCGAACCCTCACCCGACCCTAACCCTAACCCTAACCCGAAACCCAACCCTAACCCTAGCCCGAACCCGAACTCTAACCCTAACCCTAAACCGAACCCTAACCCTAACCCAAAACCTAACCCTAACCCTAACCCTAACCCGAACCCTAACCCTAACCCTAACCCGACCCCTAACCCGAACCCTAACTCGAACACTAAACCTAACCCTAAACCTAACCCTAACCCGAACTCTAACCCTAACCCTAACCCAAACCCTAACCCTAACCCGAACCCTAACCCTAACCCTAACCCGAAACGTAACCCTAACCTGAACCCTAAACCTAACCCTAACCGAACCCTAACCCTAACCCTAACCCAAACCCTAAACGTAACCCGAACCCTAAACCTAACACGAACCCTAACCCTAACCCTAACCCGAACCATAAACCGAACCCTATCCCGAACCCGAACCCGAACCCTAACCCTAACCCTAACCTGAACACTAACCCCTAACCCTAACCCGAACCCGAACCCTAACCCGAACCCTAACCCTACCCGAACCCTAACCCTAACCCTAACCCTAAACCTAACCCTTACCCAAACCCTAACCCAAACCCGAACCCTAACCCGAACCCTATCCAGAACCCTAACTCTAACCCTAACCTAACCCTAAACCGAACCCTAACCCTAACGCTAACCCTAACCCAAACACTAACCCCTAACCCTAACCCGAAACCTAACCCTAACCCTAACCCGAACCCGAACCCTAACCCTAACCCAAATCCTAACCCTAACCCTAACCCGAACCAGAATCCTAACCCGAACACTAAACCTAACCCTAACCCGAACCCTAACCCTAACACGAAACCTAACCGTAACCCGAAATCGAACCCTAACCCTAACCCTAAACCTAACCCGCACCCTAACCCTAACCTGAACCCGAACACTAACTCTAACCCTAACCCTAAACGTAACCCTAACCCAAACCCTAACCCTATCCCGAAACCGAAACCTAACCCTAACCCTAACCCTAACCCTAACCCTAACCCTAACACCAAACCTAACGCTAACACTAACCCTAACCCTAACCCGAACCCTAACCCTAACCCTAAACCTAACACTAACCCGAACACGAACCCTAACCCGAACCCTACCCCTAACCCTAATCCGAACCCTAACCCTAACCCTAAACCTAACACTAACCTGAACCCGAACCCTAACCCTAACCCTAACCCGAACCCTAACCCTAACCCTAAACCGAACCCTAACCCTAACCCGAACCCTTACCCTAACCCTAACCAGAACCCTAACCCTAACCCTAACCCTAACCCGAACCCTAACCCTAGCCGGAACCCTAACCCTAACCCGACCCGAACCCGAACCCTAAACCTAACCCGAACCCTAAACCTAACCCTAAACCTAAACCGAACCCTAACCCAAACCCGAACCCTAACACGAACCCGAACCCTAACCCTAACCCGAACACGAACCCTAACTTTAAACCGAACCCTAACCCTAACCCTAACCCGAACCCTAACCCTAACCCTAATCCGAACCCTAACTCTAACCCTAACCCTAACCCTAACCGGAACCCTAACCGTAACCCTAACCCGAACCCTATCCCCTAACCCGAATCCGAACCCGAACCCGAACCCTAACCCTACCCCGAACCCGAACCCGAAACCTAACCCTAACCCGAACCCGAACCCTAACCCTAACCCTAATCCTAACCCGAACCCGAACCCTAAACCTAACCCTAACCCTGACCCTAACACTAAACCTAACCCGAAAACTAACCCTAGCCCTAACCCTAACCCGAACCCAAACCCGAACCCTAACACTAAACCTAACCCTAAGCCTAACCCGAACCCTAAACCTAACCCTAACCGGAACCCTAACACTAACCCTAACCCGAACCCGAACCCTAACCCTTTACCCGAATCCTAACGCTAACCCGAACACTAACCCGAACCCTAACCCTAACCCTAACCCCGAACCCGAACACTAACCCTAACCCTAAACCTAACCCGAACCCTAAACCGAACCCTAACCCTAACCTGAACCCTAACCCTAACCCTAACCCTAACCCGAACTCTAACCCTAACCCTAACCCGACACCTAACCCAAACCCTAACACGAACCCTAAACCTAACCTTAACCCTAACCCTAACCCGAACTCTAACCCTAACCCTAACCCGAACCCTAACCCTAACCCGAACCCTAACCCGAACCTAACCCTAACCCTAACCCGAACCTTAACCCTAACCCAAACCCTAACCCTACCTTAACCCGAACCCTAACCCTAACCCTAACCCGAACCCTAACCGTAACCCGAACCCTAACCGTAACACGAACCATAACCCTAACCCTAACCCTAACCTGAACCCTAACCCTAACCCTAACCCGAACCCTAACCCGAACCCTAACCCGAACCCTAACCTGAACACTAACCCCTAACCCCAACCCGAACCCGAACCCTAACCCGAACCCTAACCCTAACCCTAACCCGAACCCTAACCCTAACCTGAACCCTAAACCTAACCCTAACCCGAACCCTAACCCTAACCCTATCCCGAACCCTAACCGTAACCCGAAACCTAACCCTAACCCTAACCCTAACCCGAACCCTAACCCGAACCCTAACCCTAACCCTAACCCGAACGCTAACCCTAACCCTAACCCTAAACCTAACCATAACCCGAACCCAAACCCTAACCCTAACTCTAACCCTAAACCTAACCCTAACCCGAACCCTAACCCTAACCCGAACCCTAACCCGAACCCTAAACAGAACCCTAACCCTAACGCTAACCTAACCCTAATCCGAACCCTAACCCTAACCCTAACCCTAACCCTAACCCTAACCCTAACACTAACACCTAACCCTAACCCGAAACCTAACCCTAACCTTAACCCGAACCCGAAACCTAACACCTAACCCTAACCCGAACCCGAACCCTAAACCTAACCCTAACCCTAACCCTAACACGAACCCGAACCCTAACCCTAACCCGAACCCTAACCCTAACCCTAACCCTAACCCGAACCCGAACCCTAACCCGAACCCTAACCCTAACCCTAACCCGAACCCTAACCCTAACACGAACCCGAACCCTAACCCGAACCCGAACCCTAACCCTAACCCTAAACCTAACCCGCACCCTAACCCTAACCCGAACCCGAACCCTAACTGAACCCGAAACCTAACCCTAACCCGAACCCTAACCCTAACCCTAACCCTAACCCCAACCCTAACACTAACACTAACCCTAACACTAACCCGAACCCTAACCCTAACCCGAACACGAACCCTCACTCTAAACCTAAACCTAAACCTAACCCTAACCCAAACCCTAACCCTAACCTGAACCCGAACACTAACCCTAACCCTAAACCGAACACTAACCCTAAACCTAACCCTAACCCTAATCCGAAACCTAACGCTAATCCGAACCCTAAACCTAACCCTACCCCTAACCCTAACCCTAAACCCTAACCCTAACCCTAACCCGAATCCTCACCCTAACACTAACCCTAACCCGAACCCAAACCCTAACCCTAACCCTAACCCTAACCCGAATCCTAACCCTAACCCGAACCCCAACCCTAAACCTAACCCGAACCCGAACCCCAACCCTAACCCTAACCCGAACGCGAACCCTAACCCTAACCCGAACCCTAAACCTAACTCTAACCCTAACCCGAACCCTAACCCTAACCCTAACCCGAACCCTCACCCGACCCTAACCCTAACCCTAACCCGAAACCCAACCCTAACCCTAGCCCGAAACCGAACCCTAACCCTAACCCTAAGCCGAACCCTAACCATAACCCTAACCCGACCTAACCCTAAACCGAATCCTAACCCTAACCCTAACCCTAACCCGAACCCAAACCCTAACCCTAACCCTAAACCTAACCCTTAACCTAACCCTAGCCCTAACCCTAACCCGAACCCTAACCCGAACCCTAACACTAAACCTAACCCTAACCCTAACCCGAACCCTAAACCTAACCCTAACAGGAACCCTAACCCTAACCCTAACCCGAACCCAAACCCTAACCCTTTACCCGAATCCTAACCCTAACCCGAACCCGAACCCGAACCCTAACCCTAACCCTAACCCCGAACCCGAACACTAACCCTAACCCTAACCCTAATCCGAACCCTAAACCGAACCCTAACCCGAACATCAACCCTAACCCTAACCAGAACACGAACCCTAACCCTAACCCTAAACCGAACCCTAACCCTAACCCGAACCCTAACCCTAACCCTAATCCTAAACCGAACCCTAACCCTAACCCTAAAGCGACCCTAACCCGAACCCTAACACGAACCCTAAACCTAACCCTAGCCCTAACCCTAACCCGAACCCTAACCCGAACCCTAACACTAAACCTAACCCTAACCCTAACCCGAACCCTAAACCTAACCCTAACAGGAACCCTAACCCTAACCCTAACCCGAACCCAAACCCTAACCCTTTACCCGAATCCTAACCCTAACCCTAACCCTAATCCTAACCCGAACCCGAACCCTAACCCTAACCCGAACACTAACCCGAACCCTAAACCTAACCCTAACCCGAACCCTAACCCTAACCCAAACCCTAACCCTACCTTAACCCGAACCCTAACCCTAACCCTAACCCTAACCCTAACCGTAACCCGAACCCTAACCGTAACACGAACCATAACCCTAACCCTAACCCTAACCTGAACCCTAACCCTAACCCTAACCCGAACCCTAACTCGAACCCTAACCCTAACCCTAACCTGAACACTAACCCCTAACCCCAACCCGAACCCGAACTCTAAACCGAACCCTATCCCTAACCCTAACCCGAACCCTAACCCTAACCTGAACCCTAAACCTAACCCTAACTCGAACCCTAACCCTAACCCTATCCCGAACCCTAACCGTAACCCGAACCCTAACCCTAACCCTAACCCTAACCCTAACCCTAACCCGAACACTAACCCTAACCCTAACCCGAACCCTAACCCGAACCCTACCCCTAACCCTAACCTGAACACTAACACCTAACCCTAACCCGAACCCGAACCCTAACCCGAAACCTAACCCTAACCCTAACCCGAACCATAACCCTAACCTTAACCCTAAACCTAACCCTAAACCGAACCCTAACCCTAACCCTAACTCTAACCCTAAACCTAACCCTAACCCGAACACTAACCCTAACCCGAACCCTAACCCGAACCCTAAACAGAACCCTAACCCTAACCCTAACCTAACCCTAATCCGAACCCTAACCCTAACCCTAACCCTAACACTAACCCTAACACTAACACCTAACCCTAACCCGAAACCTAACCCTAACCCTAACCCGAACCGGAACACTAACCCCTAACCCTAACCCGAACCCGAACCCTAAACCTAACCCGAACCCTAAACCTAACCCGAACCCGAACCCTAACCCGAACCCTAACCCTAACCCTAACCCTAACCCGAAACCGAACCCTAACCCGAACCCTAACCCTAACCCTAACCCGAACCCTAACCCTAACACGAACCCTAACCCTAACCCGAACCCGAACACTAACCCTAACCCTAAAACTAACCCGCACCCTAACCCTAACCCGAACCCGAACCCTAACTGAACCCGAAACCTAACCCTAACCCTAACCCTAACCCTAACCCTAACCCTAACCCTAACCCCAACCCTAACACTAACACTAACCCTAACACTAACCCGAACCCTAACCCTAACCCGAACCCAAACCCTAACTTTAACCCTAACCCTAAACCTAACCCTAACCCAAACCCTAACCCTAACCCGAACCCGAAACCATACACTAACCCTAACCCTAACCCTAACCCTAACCCTAACACCAAACCTAACCCTAACACTAACCCTAACACTAACCCGAACCCTAACCCTAACCCTAACCCTAACACTAACCCGAACATGAACCCTAACACGAAACCTACCCCTAATTCTAATCCGAACACTAACCCTAACCCTAAACCTAACACTAACCCGAACCCGAACCCTAACCTTAACCCTAAACCGAAACCTAACCCTAACCCGAACCCTAACCCTAACCCGAAACCTAACCCTAACCCTAACCCGAACCCGAACCCTAACCCTAACCCTAAACCTAACCCTAACCCGAACCCTAACCCTAACCTGAACCCTAATCCTGACCCTAACCCGAACCCTAACCCTAACCCTAAACCGAACCCTAACCCTAACCCGAACCCTAACCCTAAACCGAACCCGAACCCGAACCCTAAACCTAACCCGAACCCTAACCCTAACCCGAACCCGAACCCTAACCCAAACCCGAACCCTAACACGAACCCGAAACCTAACCCTAACCCGAACACGAACCCTAAACCTAACCCGAACCCTAACCCTAACCCTAACCCGAACCCGAACCCTAACCCTAACCCTAACCCGAACCCTCACCCGACCCTAACCCTAACCCTAACCCAAAACCCAACCCTAACCCTATCCCGAACCCGAACTCTAACCCTAACCCTAAACCGAACCCTAAACCTAACCCGAACCCTAACCCTAACCCTAACCCTAACCCGAACCCTAACCCTAACCCTAACCCGACCCCTAACCCGAACCCTAACACGAACCCTAAACCTAACCCAAAACCTAACCCTAACCCGAACTCTAACCCTAACCCTAACCCAAACCCTAACCCTAACCCGAACCCTAACCCTAACCCTAACCCGAAACGTAACCCTAACCTGAACCCTAAAACTAACCCTAACCCGAACCCTAACCCTAACCCTAACCCAAACCCTAACCGTAACCCGAACCCTAAACCTAACACGAACCCTAACCCTAACCCTAACCCGAACCATAACCCGAACCCTAACCCGAACCCTAACCCGAACCCTAACTGTAACCCTAACCTGAACACTAACCCCTAACCCTAACCCGAACCCGAACCCTAACCCGAACCCTAACCCTACCCGAACCCTAACCCTAACCCTAACCCTAAACCTAACCCTAACCCGAACCCTAACCCTAACCCTAACTCTAACCCTAAACCTAACCCTAACCCGAACCCTAACCCAAACCCGAACCCTAAACCGAACCCTAACCAGAACCCTAACCCTAACCCTAACCTAACCCTAATCCGAACCCTAACCCTAACCCTAACCCTAACCCTAACACTAACCCCTAACCCTAACCCGAAACCTAACCCTAACCCTAACCCGAACCCGAACCCTAACCCTTACCCGAATCCTAACCCTAACCCTAACCCGAACCCGAATCCTAACCCGAACACTAAACCTAACCCTAACCCGAACCCTAACCCTAACACGAACCCTAACCGTAACCCGAAACCGAACCCTAACCCTAACCCTAAACCTAACCCGCACCCTAACCCTAAACTGAACCCGAACACTAACTCTAACCCTAACCCTAAACGTAACCCTAACCCAAACCCTAACC
This sequence comes from Urocyon cinereoargenteus, assembly GCA_032313775.1. Classification (NCBI taxonomy): domain Eukaryota; kingdom Metazoa; phylum Chordata; class Mammalia; order Carnivora; family Canidae; genus Urocyon; species Urocyon cinereoargenteus. Next base: position 461,111 of record JAVLSZ010000125.1, read on the forward strand.
CTAACCCGAACCCGAAACCTAACCCTAACCCTAACCCTAACCCTAACACCAAACCTAACGCTAACACTAACCCTAACCCTAACCCGAACCCTAAACCTAACCCTAACACTAACCCGAACACGAACCCTAACCCGAACCCTACCCCTAACCCTAATCCGAACCCTAACCCTAACCCTAAACCTAACACTAACCTGAACCCGAACCCTAACCCTAACCCTAACCCGAACCCTAACCCTAACCCTAACCCTAAACCGAACCCTTACCCTAACCCGAACCCTAACCCTAACTCTAACCAGAACCCTAACCCTAACCCTAACCCGAACCCTAACCCTAGCCCGAACCCTAACCCTAACCCAACCCGAACCCGAACCCTAAACCTAACCCGAACCCTAAACCTAACCCTAACCCTAACCCGAACCCTAACCCAAACCCGAACCCTAACACGAACCCGAACCCTAATCCTAACCCGAACACGAACCCTAACACTAAACCGAACCCTAACCCTAACCCTAACCCGAACCTTAACCTAACCCTAACCCTAACCCTAACCCGAACCCGAACCCTAACCCGAACCCTAACCCTAACCCTAATCCGAACCTTAACTCTAACCCTAACCCTAACCCTAACCGGAACCCTAACCCTAACCCTAACCCGAACCCTATCCCCTCACCCGAATCCGAACCCGAACCCGAACCCTAACCCTACCCCGAACCCGAATCCGAACCCTAACCCGAACCCTAACCCTAACCCTAATCCTAACCCGAACCCGAACCCTAAACCTAACCCTAACACTAACCCTAACACTAAACCTAACCCGAAACCTAACCCTAGGCCTAACCCTAACCCGAACCCAAACCCGAACCCTAACACTAAACCTAACCCTAAGCCTAACCCGAACCCTAAACCTAACCCTAACCGGAACCCTAACTCTAACCCTAACCCGAACCCGAACCCTAACCCTTTACCCGAATCCTAACCCTAACCCGAACACTAACCCGAACCCTAACCCTAACCCTAACCCCGAACCCGAACACTAACCCTAACCCTAACCCTAACCCGAACCCTAAACCGAACCCTAACCCTAACCCGAACCCTAACCCTAACCCTAACCCTAACCCTAACCCTAACCCGAACCTTAAATCTAACCCTAACCTGAACACTAACCCCTAACCCCAACCCGAAACCGAACCCTAACCCGAACACTAACCCTAACCCTAACCCGAACCCTAACCCTAACCTGAACCCTAAACCTAACCCTAACCCGAACCCTAACCCTAACCCTATCCCGAACCCTAACCGTAACCCGAACCCTAACCCTAACCCTAACCCTAACCCGAACACTAACCTAACCCTAACCCGAACCCTAACCCGAACCCTACCCCTAACCCTAACCTGAACACTAACACCTAACCCTAACCCAAACCCGAACCCTAACCCGAACCCTAACCCTAACCCTAACCCGAACCCTAACCCTAACCCTAACCCTAAACCTAACCCTAACCCGAACCCTAACCCTAACCCTAACCCGAACCCTAACCCTAACACGAACCCTAACCCTAACCCGAACCCGAACTCTAACCCTAACCCTAAACCTAACCCGCACCCTAACCCTAACCCGAACAATAACTGAACCCGAAACCTAAACCTAACCCTAACCCTAACCCTAACCCCAACCCTAACACTAACACTAACCCTAACACTAACCCGAACCCTTACCCTAACCCGAACCCGAACCCTCACTCTAACCCTAACCCTAAACCTAACCCTAACCCAAACCCTAACCCTAACCTGAACCCGAAACCTAACACTAACCCTAACCCTAACCCTAACCCTAACACCAAACCTAACCCTAACACTAACCCTAAAACTAACCCGAACCCTAACCCTAACCCTAACCCTAACAGTAACCCGAACACGAACCCTAACACGAAACCTACCCCTAACCCTAATCCGAACACTAACCCTAACCCTAAACCTAACACTAACCCGAACCCGAATCCTAACCTTAACCCTAAACCGAACCCTAACCCTAACCCGAACCCTAACCCTAACCCGAAACCTAACCCTAACCCTAATCCGAACCCGAACCCGAACCCTAACCCTAACCCTAACCCGAATCCTAACCCTAACCTGAACCCTAACCCTGACCCTAACCCGAACCCTAACCTTAACCCTAACCCGAACCCTAACCCTAACCCGAACCCTAACCCTAACCCTAACACCAAACCTAACCCTAACACTAACCCTAAAACTAACCCGAACCCTAACCCTAACCCTAACCCTAACAGTAACCCGAACACGAACCCTAACACGAAACCTACACCTAACCCTAATCCGAACACTAACCCTAACCCTAAACCTAACACTAACCCGAACCCGAATCCTAACCTTAACCCTAAACCGAACCCTAACCCTAACCCGAACCCTAACCCTAACCCGAAACCTAACCCTAACCCTAATCCGAACCCGAACCCGAACCCTAACCCTAACCCTAACCCGAATCCTAACCCTAACCTGAACCCTAACCCTGACCCTAACCCGAACCCTAACCTTAACCCTAACCCGAACCCTAACCCTAACCCGAACCCTAACCCTAAAACGAACCCGAACCCGTACCCTAAACCTAACCCGAACCCTAACCCTAACCCGAACCCTAACCCTAACCCTAACCCGAACACTAACCCTAAACCTAACCCTAACCCTAATCCGAAACCTAACGCTAATCCGAACCCTAGACCTAACCCTACCCCTAACCCTAACCCTAAACCCTAACCCTAACCCGAATCCTAACCCTTACCCTAACCCTAACCCTAACCCAAACCCTAACCCTAACCCTAACCCTAACCCGAATCCTAACCCTAAACCGAACCCCAACCGTAAACCAAACCCGAACCCGAACCCTAACCCTTTACCCGAATCCTAACCCTAACCCGAACACTAACCCGAACCCTAACCCTAAACCTAACCCCGAACCCGAACACTAACCCTAACCCTAACCCTAACCCGAACCCTAAACCGAACCCTAACCCTAACCCGAACCCTAACCCTAACCTTTACCCTAACCCTAACCCTAACCCTCACCCGAACCCTAAATCTAACCCTAACCTGAACACTAACCCCTAACCCCAACCCGAACCCGAACCCTAACCCGAACCCTAACCCTAACCCTAACCCGAACCCTAACCCTAACCTGAACCCTAAACCTAACCCTAACCCGAACCCTAACCCTAACCCTATCCCGAACCCTAACCGTAACCCGAACCCTAACCCTAACCCTAACCCTAACCCGAACACTAACCTAACCCTAACCCGAACCCTAACCCGAACCCTACCCTAACCCTAACCTGAACACTAACACCTAACCCTAACCCAAACCCGAACCCTAACCCGAACCCTAACCCTAACCCTAACCCGAACCCTAACCCTAACCCTAAACCTAAAGCTAACCCTAACCCGAACCCTAACCCTAACCCTAACTCTAACCCTAAACCTAACCCTAACCCGAACCCTAACCCTAACCCGAACCCTAACCCTAACCCTAACCCGAACCCTAACCCGACCCTAACCCTAACCCTAACCCGAAACCCAACCCTAACCCAAGCCCGAACCCGAACCCTAACCCTAACCCTAAACCGAACCCTAACCCTAACCCTAACCCGAAACCTAACCCTAACCCGAATCCTAACCCTAACACTAACCCTAACCCGACCCAAATCCTAACCCTAACCCTAACCCTAACCCTTAACCTAACCCTAGCCCTAACCCTAACCCGAACCCTAACCCAAACCCTAACACTAAACCTAAACCTAACCCTAACCCGAACCCTAAACCTAACCCTAACCGGAACCTAACCCTAACCCTAAACCGAACCCGAACCCTAACCCTTTACCCGAATCCTAACCCTAACCCGAACACTAACCCGAAACCTAACCCTAAACCTAACCCCGAACCCGAACACTAACCCTAACCCTAACCCTAATCCGAACCCTAAACCGAACCCTAACCCGAACACCAACCATAACCCTAACCCGAACACGAACCCTAAACCTAACCCTAAACCGAACCCTAACCCTAACCCGAACCCTAACCCTAACCCTACCCCTAACCCGAACCCTAACACTAACCCTAACGCGACCCCTAACCCGAACCCTAACACGAACCCTAAACCTAACCCTAACCCTAAACCTAACCCGAACTCTAACCCTAACCCTAACCCGAACCCTAACCCTAACCCGAACACTAACCCGAACCCTAACCCTAACCCTAACCCGAACCCTAACCCTAACCCAAACCCTAACCCTACCTTAACCCGAACCCTAAACCTAACCCTAACCCGAACCCTAACCGTAACCCGAACCCTAACCGTAACACGAACCATAACCCTAACCCTAACCCTAACCCGAACCCTAACCCTAACCCTAACCTGAACACTAACGCCTAACCCCAACCCGAACCCGAACACTAACCCGAACCCTAACCCTAACCCTAACCCGAACCCTAACCCTAACCTGAACCCTAAACCTAACCCTAAACCGAACCCTAAACCTAACCCTATCCCGAACCCTAACCGTAACCCGAAACCTAACCCTAACCCGAACCCTAACCCTAACCCGAATCCTAACCCTAACCCTAACCCGAACCCGAATCCTAACCCGAACACTAAACCTAACCCTAACCCGAACCCTAACCCTAACATGAACCCTAACCGTAACCCGAAACCGAACCCTAACCCTAACCCTAAACCTAACCCGCACCCTAACCCTAACCTGAACCCGAACACTAACTCTAACCCTAACCCTAAACGTAACCCTAAACCAAACCCTAACCCTAACCCGAACCCGAAACCTAACCCTAACCCTAACCATAACCGTAACCCTAACCCTAACCCTAACCCTAATCCCAAACCTAACGCTAATCCGAACCCTAAACCTAACCCTACCCCTAACCCTAACCCTAAACCCTAACCCTAACCCTAACCCGAATCCTACACCCTAACCCTAACCCTAACCCGAACCCAAACCCTAACCCTAACCCTAACCCTAATACGAATCCTAACCCTAACCAGAACCCTAACCCTAAACCTAACCCGAACCCGAACCCCAACCCTAACCCTAACCCGAACGAGAACCCTAACCCTAACCCGAACCCTAAACCTAACCCTAACCCTAACCCGAACCCTAACCCTAACCTTAACCCGAACCCTCACCCGACCCTAAACCTAACCCTAACCCGAAACCCAACCCTAACCCTAGCCCGAACCCGAACTCTAACCCTAACCCTAAACCGAACCCTAACCCTAACCCGAACCCTAACCCTAACCCTAACCCTAACCCGAACCCTAACCCTAACCCTAACCCGACCCCTAACCCGAAACCTAACACGAACCCTAAACCTAACCCTAAACCTAACCCTAACCCGAACCCTAACCCTAACCCTAACTCTAACCCTAAACCTAACCCTAACCCGAACCCTAACCCAAACCCGAACCCTAACCCGAACCCTATCTAGAACCCTAACCCTAACCCTAACCTAACCCTAATCCGAACCCTAACCCTAACCCTAACCCTAACCCTAACACTAACCCCTAACCCTAACCCGAAACCTAACCCTAACCCTAACCCGAACCCGAACCCTAACCCTAACCCGAATCCTAACCCTAACCCTAACCCGAACCCGAATCCTAACCCGAACACTAAACCTAACCCTAACCCGAACCCTAACCCTAACACGAAACCTAACCGTAACCCGAAACCGAACCCTAACCCTAACCCTAAACCTAACCCGCACCCTAACCCTAACCTGAACCCTAACCCTAACCCGACACCTAACCCGAACACTAACACGAACCCTAAACCTAACCCTAAACCTAACCCTAACCCAAACCCTAACCCTAACCCTAACCCGAACCCTAACCCTAACCCTAACCCGACCCCTAACCCGAACCCTAACACGAACCCTAAACCTAACCCTAAACCTAACCCTAACCCGAACCCTAACCCTAACCCTAACCCGAAACGTAACCCTAACCTGAACCCTAAACCTAACCCTAACCCGAACCCTAACCCTAACCGTAACCCAAACCCTAACCGTAACCCGAACCCTAAACCTAACACGAACCCTAACCCTAACCCTAACCCGAACCATAACCCGAACCCTAACCCGAACCCTAACCCGAACCCTAACCCTAACCCTAACATGAACACTAACCCCTAACCCTAACCTGAACCCGAACCCTAACCCGAACCCTAACCCTACCCGAACCCTAACCCTAACCCTAACCCTAAACCTAACCCTAACCGGAACCCTAACTCTAACCCTAACTCTAACCCTAAACCTAACCCTAACCCGAACACTAACCCAAACCCGAACCCTAAACCGAACCCTATCCAGAACCCTAACCCTAACCCTAACCTAACCCTAATCCGAACCCTAACCCTAACCCTAACACTAACCCTAACACTAAACCCTAACCCTAACCCGAAACCTAACCCTAACCCTAACCCGAACCCGAACCCTAACCCTAACCCGAATCCTAACCCTAACCCTAACCCGAACCCGAATCCTAACCCGAACACTAAACCTAACCCTAACCCGAACCCTAACCCTAACACGAACCCTAACCGTAACCCGAAACCGAACCCTAACCCTAACCCTAAACCTAACCCGCACCCTAACCCTAACCTGAACCCGAACACTAACTCTAAACCTAACCCTAAACGTAACCCTAACCCAAACCCTAACCCTAACCCGAAACCGAAACCTAACCCTAACCCTAACCCTAACCCTAACCCGAACCCTAACCCTAACACCAAACCTAACGCTAACACTAACCCTAACCCTAACCCGAACCCTAACCCTAACCCTAAACCTAACACTAACCCGAACACGAACCCTAACCCGAACCCTACCCCTAACCCTAATCCGAACCCTAACCCTAACCCTAAACCTAACACTAACCTGAACCCGAAACCTAACCCTAACCCTAACCCGAACCCTAACCCTAACCCTAAACCGAACCCTAACCCTAACCCGAACCCTAACCCTAACCCTAACCAGAACCCTAACCCTAACCCTAACCCGAACCCTAACCCTAGCCCGAACCCTAACCCTAACCAGACCCGAACCCGAACCCTAAACCTAACCCGAACCCTAAAACTAACCCTAACCCTAACCCGAACCCTAACCCAAACCCGAACCCTAACACGAACCCGAACCCTAACCCTAACCCGAACACGAACCCTAACCCTAAACCGAACCCTAACCCTAACCCTAACCCGAACCCTAACCCTAACCCTAATCCGAACCCTAACTCTAACCCTAACCCTAACCCTAACCGGAACCCTAACCCTAACCCTAACCCGAACCCTATCCCCTAACCCGAATCCGAACCCGAACCCGAACCCTAACCCTACCCCGAACCCGAACCGGAACCCTAACCCTAACCCGAACCCGAACCCTAACCCTAACCCTAATCCTAACCCGAACCCGAACCCTAAACCTAACCCTAACCCTAACCCTAACACTAAACCTAACCCGAAACCTAACCCTAGCCCTAACCCTAACCCGAACCCAAACCCGAACCCTAACACTAAACCTAACCCTAAGCCTAACCCGAACCCTAAACCTAACCCTAACCGGAACCCTAACCCTAACCCTAACCCGAACCCGAACCCTAAACCTTTACCCGAATCCTAACCTTAACCCGAACACTAACCCGAACCCTAACCCTAACCCTAACCCCGAACCCGAACACTAACCCTAACCCTAACCCTAACCCGAACCCTAAACCGAACCCTAACCCTAACCCGAACCCTAACCCTAACCCTAACCCTAACCCGAACCCTAACCCTAACCCTAACCCGACCCCTAACCCAAACCCTAACACGAACCCTAAACCTAACCTTAACCCTAACCCTAACCCGAACTCTAACCCTAACCCTAACCCTACCTTAACCCGAACCCTAACCCTAACCCTAAACCGAACCCTAACCGTAACCCGAACCCTAACCGTAACACGAACCATAACCCTAACCCTAACCCTAAACTGAACCCTAACCCTAACCCTAACCCGAACCCTAACCCGAACCCTAACCCTAACCCTAACCTGAACACTAACCCCTAACCCCAACCCGAACCCGAACCCTAACCCGAACCCTAACCCTAACCCTAACCCGAACCCTAACCCTAACCTGAACCCTAAACCTAACCCTAACCCGAACCCTAACCCTAACTCTATCCCGAACCCTAACCGTAACCCGAACCCTAACCCTAACCCTAAACCTAACCCGAACACTAACCCTAACCCGAACCCGAACCCTAACCCGAACCCTACCCCTAACCCTAACCTGAACACTAACAACTAACCCTAACCCAAACCCGAACCCTAACCCGAACCCTAACCCTAACCCTAACCCGAACCCTAACCCTAACCCTAACCCTAAACCTAACCCTAACCCGAACCCTAACCCTAACCCTAAATCTAACCCTAAACCTAACCCTAACCCGAACCCTAACCCTAACCCGAACCCTAACCCGAACCCTAAACAGAACCCTAACCCTAACGCTAACCTAACCCTAATCCGAAACCTAACCCTAACCCTAACCCTAACCCTAACCCTAACCCTAACCCTAACACTAACACCTATCCCTAACCCGAAACCTAACCCTAACCCTAACCCGAACCCGAACCCTAACCCCTAACCCTAACCCGAACCCGAACCCTAAACCTAACCCTAACCCTAACCCTAACACGAACCCGAACCCTAACCCTAACCCGAACCCAAACCCTAACCCTAACCCTAACCCTAACCCGAACCCGAACCCTAACCCGAACCCTAACCCTAACCCTAACCCGAACCCTAACCCTAACACGAACCCTAACCCTAACCCGAACCCGAAACCTTACCCTAACCCTAAACCTAACCCGCACCCTAACCCTAACCCGAACCCGAACCCTAACTGAACCCGAAACCTAACCCTAACCCTAACCCTAACTCTAACCCCAACCCTAACCCTAATCCGAACACTAACCCTAACCCTAAACCTAACACTAACCCGAACCCGAATCCTAACCTTAACCCTAAACCGAACCCTAACCCTAACCCGAACCCTAACCCTAACCCGAAACCTAACCCTAACCCTAACCCGAACCCGAACCCGAACCCTAACCCTAACCCTAACCCGAATCCTAACCCTAACCTGAACCCTAACCCTGAACCTAACCCGAACCCTAACCCTAACCCTAACCCGAACCCTAACCCTAACCCGAACCCTAACCCTAAAACGAACACGAACCCGTACCCTAAACCTAACCCGAACCCTAACCCTAACCCGAACCCTAACCCTAACCCTAACCCTAAACCGAACACTAACCCTAAACCTAACCCTAACCCTAATCCGAAACCTAACGCTAATCCGAACCCTAAACCTAACCCTACCCCTAACCCTAACCCTAAACCCTAACCCTAACCCTAACCCGAATCCTAACCCTAACCCTAACCCCAACCCTAACCCGAACCCAAACCCTAACCCTAACCCTAACCCTAACCCGAATCCTAACCCTAACCCGAACCCCAACCCTAAACCTAACCCGAACCCGAACCCCAACCCTAACCCTAACCCGAACGTGAACCCTAACCCTAACCCGAACCCTAAACCTAACCCTAACCCTAACCCGAACCCTAACCCTAACCCTAACCCGAACCCTCACCCGACCCTAACCCTAACCCTAACCCGAAACCCAACCCTAACCCTAGCCCGAACCCGAACCCTAACCCTAACCCTAAACCGAACCCTAACCCTAACCCTAACCCGAAACCTAACCCTAACCCGAATCCTAACCCTAACCCTAACCCTAACCGAACCCAAACCCTAACCCTAACCCTAACCCTAACCCTAACCCGAAACCTAACCCTAGCCCTAACCCTAAACCGAACCCTAACCCGAACCCTAACACTAAACCTAACCCTAACCCTAACCCGAACCCTAAACCTAACCCTAACCGGAACCCTAACCCTAACCCTAACCCGAACCCAAACCCTAACCCTAACCCTAACCCTAACCCTAACCCGAAACCTAACCCTAGCCCTAACCCTAAACCGAACCCTAACCCGAACCCTAACACTAAACCTAACCCTAACCCTAACCCGAACCCTAAACCTAACCCTAACCGGTACCCTAACCCTAACCCTAACCCGAACCCGAACCCTAACCCTAACCCGAACACTAACCCGAACCCTAACCCGAACCCTAACCCGAACCCTAACCCTAACCCAAACCCTAACCCTACCTTAACCCGAACCCTAACCCTAACCCTAACCCGAACCCTAACCGTAACACGAACCATAACCCTAACCCTAAACATAACCTGAACCCTAACCCTAACCCTAACCCGAACCCTAACCCGAACCCTAACCCTAACCCTAACCTGAACACTAACCCCTAACCCCAACCCGAACCCGAACACTAACCCGAACCCTAACCCTAACCCTAACCCGAACCCTAACCTGAACCCTAAACCTAACCCTAACCCGAACCCTAACCCTAACCCTATCCCGAACCCTAACCGTAACCCGAACCCTAACCCTAACCCTAACCCTAACCCTAAACCTAACCCGAACACTAACCCTAACCCGAACCCGAACCCTAACCCGAACCCTAACCCGAACCCTAACCCGAACCATAACCCTAACCCTAACCCTAAACCTAACCCTAACCCGAACCCTAACCCTAACCCTAACTCTAAACCTAAACCTAACCCTAACCCGAACCCTAACCCTAACCCGAACCATAACCCGAACCCTAAACAGAACCCTAACCCTAACCCTAACCTAACCCTAATCCGAACCCTAACCCTAACCCTAACCCTAACCCTAACCATAACCCTAACACTAACACCTAACCCTAACCCTAAACCTAACCCTAACCCTAGCCCGAACCCGAACCCTAACCCCTAACCCTAACCCGAACCCGAACCCTAAACCTAACCCTAACCCTAAACCTAACCCGAACCCGAACCCTAACCCTAACCCGAACCCTAACCCTAACCCTAACCCTAACCCGAACCCTAACCCTAACACGAACCCTAACCCTAACCTGAACCCGAACACTAACCCTAACCCTAAACCTAACCCGCACCCTAACCCTAACCCGAACCCGAACCCTAACTGAACCCGAAACCTAACCCTAACCCTAACCCTAACCCTAACCCTAAACCTAACCCTAACCCCAACCCTAACACTAACACTAACCCTAACACTAACCCGAACCCTAACCCTAACCCGAACCCGAACCCTAACTCTAACCCTAACCCTAAACCTAACCCTAACCCAAACCCTAACCCTAACCCGAACCCGAAACCATACACTAACCCTAACCCTAACCCTAACCCTAACACCAAACATAACCCTAACACTAACCCTAACACTAACCCGAACCCTAACCCTAACCCTAACCCCAACACTAACCCGAACACGAACCCTAACACGAAACCTACCCCTAACTCTAATCCGAACACTAACCCTAACCCTAAACCTAACACTAACCCGAACCCGAACCCTAACCTTAACCCTAAACCGAACCCTAACCCTAACCCGAACCCTAACCCTAACCCGAAACCTAACCCTAACCCTAACCCGAACCCGAACCCTAACCCTAACCCTAACCCGAACCCTAACCCTAACCTGAACCCTAATCCTGACCCTAACCCGAACCCTAACCCTAACCCTAAACCGAACCCTAACCCTAAACCGAACCCTAACCCTAAACCGAACCCGAACCCGAACCCTAAACCTAACCCGAACCCTAACCCTAACCCGAACCCTAACCCAAACCCGAACCCTAACACGAACCCGAAACCTAACCCTACCCCGAACACGCACCCTAACACTAACCGGAACCCTAACCCTAACCCTAAACCGAACCCTAAACCTAACTCTAACCCGAACCCTAACCCTAACCTGAAACCTAACCCTAACCCTAACCCGAATCCTAACCCTAACCCTAACCCGAACCCTAACCCGAACCCTAACCCTAACCCTAACCCTAACACAAACCCTAACCCTAACCCTAACCCGAACCCTAACCCGAACCCTAACCCTAACCCTAACCCTAACACAAACCCTAACCCTAACCCTAACCCGAACCCTAAACCTAACCCTAACCCTAACTCGAACCCTAACCCTAACCCTAACCCGAACCCTAACCCTAACCCTAACCCTAACCCGAACACTAACCCTAAACCTAACCCTAACCCTAATCCGAAACCTAACGCTAATCCGAACCCTAAACGTAACCCTACCCCTAACCCTAACCCTAAACCCTAACCCTAACTCTAACCCGAATCATAACCTAACCCTAACCCTAACCCGAACCCAAACCCTAACCCTAATCCTAACCCTAACCCGAATCCTAACACTAACCCGAACCCTAACCCTAAACCTAACCCGAACCCGAACCCCAACCCTAACCCTAACCCGAACGCGAACCCTAACCCTAACCCGAACCCTAAACCTATCCCTAACCCTAACCCGAACCCTAACCCTAACACGAACCCTAACCGTAACCCGAAACCGAACCCTAACCCTAACCCTAAACCTAAACCGCACCCTAACCCTAACCTGAACCCGAACACTAACTCTAACCCTAACCCTAAACGTAACCCTAACCCAAACCCTAACCCTAACCCGAAACCGAAACCTAAACCTAACCCTAACCCTAACCCTAACCCTAACCCTAACACCAAACCTAACGCTAACACTAACCCTAACCCTAACCCGAACCCAAACCCGAACCCTAACACTAAACCTAACCCTAAGCCTAACCCGAACCCTAAACCTAACCCTAACCGGAACCCTAACCCTAAACCTAACCCGAACCCGAACCCTAACCCTTTACCCGAATCCTAACCCTAACCCGAACACTAACCCGAACCCTAACCCTAACCCTAACCCCGAACCCGAACCCTAACCCTAACCCTAACCCTAACCCGAACCCTAAACCGAACCCTAACCCTAACCCGAACCCTAACCCTAACCCTAACCCTAACCCGAACCCTAACCCTAACCCTAACCCGACCCCTAACCCAAACCCTAACACGAACCCTAAACCTAACCTTAACCCTAACCCTAACCCGAACTCTAACCCTAACCCTAACCCGAACACTAACCCTAACCCGAACCCTAACCCGAACCTAACCCTAACCCTAAACCGAACCCTAACCCTAACCCAAACCCTAACCCTACCTTAACCCGAACCCTAACCCTAACCCTAACCCGAACCCTAACCGTAACCCGAACCCTAACCGTACACGAACCATAACCCTAACCCTAACCCTAACCTGAACCCTAACCCTAACCCTAACCCGAACCCTAACCCGAACCCTAACCCTAACCCTAACCTGAACACTAACCCCTAACCCCAACCCGAACCCGAACACTAACCCGAACCCTAACCCTAACCCTAACCCGAACCCTAACCCTAACCTGAACCCTAAATCTAACCCTAACCCGAACCCTAACCCTAACCCTATCCCGAACCCTAACCGTAACCCGAACCCTAACCCTAACCCTAACCCTAACCCGAACACTAACCCTAAACCTAACCCGAACCCTAACCCGAACCCTACCCCTAACCCTAACCTGAACACTAACACCTAACCCTAACCCAAACCCGAACCCTAACCCGAACCCTAACCCTAACCCTAACCCGAACCCTAACCCTAACCCTAACCCTAAACCTAACCCTAACCCGAACCGTAACCCTAACCCTAACTCTAACCCTAAACCTAACCCTAACCCGAACCCTAACCCTAACCCGAACCCTAACCCGAACCCTAAACAGAACCCTAACCCTAACGCTAACATAACCCTAATCCGAACCCTAACCCTAACCCTAACCCTAACCCTAACCCTAACACTAACACCTAACCCTAACCCAAAACCTAACCCTAACCCTAACCCGAACCCGAACCCTAACCCCTAACCCTAACCCGAACCAGAACCCTAAACCTAACCCTAACCCTAACCCTAACCCGAACCCGAACCCTAACCCTAACCCGAACCCTAACCCTAACCCTAACCCTAACCCGAACCCGAACCCTAACCCGAACCCTAACCCTAACCCTAACCCGAACCCTAACCCTAACACGAACCCTAACCCTAACCCGAACCCGAACCCTAACCCTAACCCTAAACCTAACCCGCACCCTAACCCTAACCCGAACCCGAACCCTAACTGAACCCGAAACCTAACCCTAACCCTAACCCTAACCCTAACCCTAACCCTAACCCCAACCCTAACACTAACACTAACCCTAACACTAACCCGAACCCTCACCCTAACCCGAACACGAACCCTCACTCTAACCCTAACCCTAAACCTAACCCTAACCCAAACCCTAACCCTAACCTGAACCCGAAACCTAACACTAACCCTAACCCTAACACTAACCCTAACACCAAACCTAACCCTAACACTAACCCTAACACTAACCCGAACCCTAACCCTAACCCTAACCCTAACAGTAACCCGAACACGAATCCTAACACGAAACCTACCCCTAACCCTAATCCGAACACTAACCCTAACCCTAAACCTAACACTAACCCGAACCCGAATCCTAACCTTAACCCTAAACCGAACCCTAACCCTAACCCGAACCCTAACCCTAACCCGAAAACTAACCCTAACCCTAACCCGAACCCGAACCCGAACCCTAACCCTAACCCTAACCCGAATCCTAACCCTAACCTGAACCCTAACCCTGACCCTAACCCGAACTCTAAACCTAACCCTAACCCGAACCCTAACCCTAACCCGAACCCTAACCCTAAAACGAACCCGAACCCGTACCCTAAACCTAACCCGAACCCTAACCCTAACCCGAACCCTAACCCTAACCCTAAACCGAACACTAACCCTAAACCTAACCCTAACCCTAATCCGAAACCTAACGATAATCCGAACCCTAAACCTAACCCTACCCCTAACCCTAACCCTAAACCCTAACCCTAACCCTAACCCGAATCCTAACCCTAACCCTAACCCTAACCCGAACCCAAACCCTAACCCTAACCCTAACCCTAAACCGAATCCTAACCCTAACCCAAACCCCAACCCTAAACCTAACCCGAACCCGAACCCCAACCCTAACCCTAACCCGAACGCGAACCCTAACCCTAACCGGAACCCTAAACCTAACCCTAACCCTAACCCGAAACCTAACCCTAACCCTAACCCGAACCCTCACCCGACCCTAACCCTAACCCTAACCCGAAACCCAACCCTAACCCTAGCCCGAACCCGAACCCTAACCCTAACCCTAATCCGAACACTAACCCTAACCCTAACCCGAAACCTAACCCTAACCCGAATCCTAACCCTAACCCTAACCCTAACCCGAACCCAAACCCTAACCCTAACCCTAACCCTAACCCGAAACCTAACCCTAGCCCTAACCCTAACCCGAACCCTAACCCGAACCCTAACACTAAACCTAACCCTAACCCTAACCCGAACACTAAACCTAACCCTAACCGGAACCCTTACCCTAACACTAACCCTAACCCGAACCCGAACACTAACCCTTTACCCGAATCCTAACCCTAACCCGAACACTAACCCGAACCCTAACCCTAACCCTAACCCCGAACCCGAACACTAACCCTAACCCTAACCCCAATCCGAACCCTAAACCGAACCCTAACCCGAACACCAACCCTAACCCTAACCCGAACACGAACCCTAACCCTAACCCTAAACCGAACCCTAAACCTAACCGAACCCTAACCCTAAACCTAACCCTAACCCGAACCCTAACCCTAACCCTAACGCGACCCCTAACCCTAACCCTAACACGAACCCTAAACCTAACCCTAACCCTAACCCTAACCCGAACTCTAACCCTAACCCTAACCCGAACCCTAACCCTAACCCGAACCCTAACCGAACCCTAACACTAAACCTAACCCTAACCCTAACCCGAACCCGAACCCTAACCCTAACCCTAACCCGAACCCTAACCCTAACCTGAACCCTAATCCTGACCCTAACCCGAACCCTAACCCTAACCCTAAACCGAACCCTAACCCTAAACCGAACCCTAACCCTAAACCGAACCCGAACCCGAACCCTAAACCTAACCCGAACCCTAACCCTAACCCTAACCCGAACCCTAACCCAAACCCGAACCCTAACACGAACCCGAAACCTAACCCTAACCCGAACACGCACCCTAACACTAACCGGAACCCTAACCCTAACCCTAAACCGAACCCTAAACCTAACTCTAACCCGAACACTAACCCTAACCCGAAACCTAACCCTAACCCTAACCCGAATCCTAACCCTAACCCTAACCCGAACCCTAACCCGAACCCTAACCCTAACCCTA
>JAVLSZ010000125.1:480000-505000 GCA_032313775.1 Urocyon cinereoargenteus
AACCTAACCCGAACCCGAACCCCAACCCTAACCCTAACCCGAACGCGAACCCTAACCCTAACCCGAACCCTAAACCTATCCCTAACCCTAACCCGAACCCTAACCCTAACACGAACCCTAACCGTAACCCGAAACCGAACCCTAACCCTAACCCTAAACCTAAACCGCACCCTAACCCTAACCTGAACCCGAACACTAACTCTAACCCTAACCCTAAACGTAACCCTAACCCAAACCCTAACCCTAACCCGAAACCGAAACCTAAACCTAACCCTAACCCGAACCCTAACCCTAACCCTAACACCAAACCTAACGCTAACACTAACCCTAACCCTAACCCGAACCCAAACCCGAACCCTAACACTAAACCTAACCCTAAGCCTAACCCGAACCCTAAACCTAACCCTAACCGGAACCCTAACCCTAAACCTAACCCGAACCCGAACCCTAACCCTTTACCCGAATCCTAACCCTAACCCGAACACTAACCCGAACCCTAACCCTAACCCTAACCCCGAACCCGAACCCTAACCCTAACCCTAACCCTAACCCGAACCCTAAACCGAACCCTAACCCTAACCCGAACCCTAACCCTAACCCTAACCCTAACCCGAACCCTAACCCTAACCCTAACCCGACCCCTAACCCAAACCCTAACACGAACCCTAAACCTAACCTTAACCCTAACCCTAACCCGAACTCTAACCCTAACCCTAACCCGAACCCTAACCCTAACCCGAACCCTAACCCGAACCTAACCCTAACCCTAAACCGAACCCTAACCCTAACCCAAACCCTAACCCTACCTTAACCCGAACCCTAACCCTAACCCTAACCCGAACCCTAACCGTAACCCGAACCCTAACCGTACACGAACCATAACCCTAACCCTAACCCTAACCCTAACCTGAACCCTAACCCTAACCCTAACCCGAACCCTAACCCGAACCCTAACACTAACCTGAACCCTAAATCTAACCCTAACCCGAACCCTAACCCTAACCCTATCCCGAACCCTAACCGTAACCCGAACCCTAACCCTAACCCTAACCCTAACCCGAACACTAACCCTAAACCTAACCCGAACCCTAACCCGAACCCTACCCCTAACCCTAACCTGAACACTAACACCTAACCCTAACCCAAACCCGAACCCTAACCCGAACCCTAACCCTAACCCTAACCCGAACCCTAACCCTAACCCTAACCCTAAACCTAACCCTAACCCGAACCGTAACCCTAACCCTAACTCTAACCCTAAACCTAACCCTAACCCGAACCCTAACCCTAACCCGAACCCTAACCCGAACCCTAAACAGAACCCTAACCCTAACGCTAACATAACCCTAATCCGAACCCTAACCCTAACCCTAACCCTAACCCTAACCCTAACACTAACACCTAACCCTAACCCAAAACGTAACCTTAACCCTAACCCGAACCCGAACCCTAACCCCTAACCCTAACCCGAACCCGAACCCTAAACCTAACCCTAACCCTAACCCTAACCCGAACCCGAACCCTAACCCTAACCCGAACCCTAACCCTAACCCTAACCCTAACCCGAACCCGAACCCTAACCCGAACCCTAACCCTAACCCTAACCCGAACCCTAACCCTAACACGAACCCTAACCCTAACCCGAACCCGAACCCTAACCCTAACCCTAAACCTAACCCGCACCCTAACCCTAACCCGAACCCGAACCCTAACTGAACCCGAAACCTAACCCTAACCCTAACCCTAACCCTAACCCTAACCCTAACCCCAACCCTAACACTAACACTAACCCTAACACTAACCCGAACCCTCACCCTAACCCGAACACGAACCCTCACTCTAACCCTAACCCTAAACCTAACCCTAACCCAAACCCTAACCCTAACCTGAACCCGAAACCTAACACTAACCCTAACCCTAACACTAACCCTAACACCAAACCTAACCCTAACACTAACCCTAACACTAACCCGAACCCTAACCCTAACCCTAACCCTAACAGTAACCCGAACACGAATCCTAACACGAAACCTACCCCTAACCCTAATCCGAACACTAACCCTAACCCTAAACCTAACACTAACCCGAACCCGAATCCTAACCTTAACCCTAAACCGAACCCTAACCCTAACCCGAACCCTAACCCTAACCCGAAAACTAACCCTAACCCTAACCCGAACCCGAACCCGAACCCTAACCCTAACCCTAACCCGAATCCTAACCCTAACCTGAACCCTAACCCTGACCCTAACCCGAACTCTAAACCTAACCCTAACCCGAACCCTAACCCTAACCCGAACCCTAACCCTAAAACGAACCCGAACCCGTACCCTAAACCTAACCCGAACCCTAACCCTAACCCGAACCCTAACCCTAACCCTAAACCGAACACTAACCCTAAACCTAACCCTAACCCTAATCCGAAACCTAACGATAATCCGAACCCTAAACCTAACCCTACCCCTAACCCTAACCCTAAACCCTAACCCTAACCCTAACCCGAATCCTAACCCTAACCCTAACCCTAACCCGAACCCAAACCCTAACCCTAACCCTAACCCTAAACCGAATCCTAACCCTAACCCAAACCCCAACCCTAAACCTAACCCGAACCCGAACCCCAACCCTAACCCTAACCCGAACGCGAACCCTAACCCTAACCGGAACCCTAAACCTAACCCTAACCCTAACCCGAAACCTAACCCTAACCCTAACCCGAACCCTCACCCGACCCTAACCCTAACCCTAACCCGAAACCCAACCCTAACCCTAGCCCGAACCCGAACCCTAACCCTAACCCTAATCCGAACACTAACCCTAACCCTAACCCGAAACCTAACCCTAACCCGAATCCTAACCCTAACCCTAACCCTAACCCGAACCCAAACCCTAACCCTAACCCTAACCCTAACCCGAAACCTAACCCTAGCCCTAACCCTAACCCGAACCCTAACCCGAACCCTAACACTAAACCTAACCCTAACCCTAACCCGAACACTAAACCTAACCCTAACCGGAACCCTAACCCTAACACTAACCCTAACCCGAACCCGAACACTAACCCTTTACCCGAATCCTAACCCTAACCCGAACACTAACCCGAACCCTAACCCTAACCCTAACCCCGAACCCGAACACTAACCCTAACCCTAACCCCAATCCGAACCCTAAACCGAACCCTAACCCGAACACCAACCCTAACCCTAACCCGAACACGAACCCTAACCCTAACCCTAAACCGAACCCTAAACCTAACCGAACCCTAACCCTAAACCTAACCCTAACCCGAACCCTAACCCTAACCCTAAGGCGACCCCTAACCCTAACCCTAACACGAACCCTAAACCTAACCCTAACCCTAACCCTAACCCGAACTCTAACCCTAACCCTAACCCGAACCCTAACCCTAACCCGAACCCTAACCCGAACCCTAACACTAAACCTAACCCTAACCCTAACCCGAACCCGAACCCTAACCCTAACCCTAACCCGAACCCTAACCCTAACCTGAACCCTAATCCTGACCCTAACCCGAACCCTAACCCTAACCCTAAACCGAACCCTAACCCTAAACCGAACCCTAACCCTAAACCGAACCCGAACCCGAACCCTAAACCTAACCCGAACCCTAACCCTAACCCTAACCCGAACCCTAACCCAAACCCGAACCCTAACACGAACCCGAAACCTAACCCTAACCCGAACACGCACCCTAACACTAACCGGAACCCTAACCCTAACCCTAAACCGAACCCTAAACCTAACTCTAACCCGAACACTAACCCTAACCCGAAACCTAACCCTAACCCTAACCCGAATCCTAACCCTAACCCTAACCCGAACCCTAACCCGAACCCTAACCCTAACCCTAACCCTAACACAAACCCTAACCCTAACCCTAACCCGAACCCTAACCCGAACCCTAACCCTAACCCTAACCCTAACACAAACCCTAACCCTAACCCTAACCCGAACCCTAAACCTAACCCTAACCCTAACTCGAACCCTAACCCTAACCCTAACCCGAACCCTAACCCTAACCCTAACCCTAACCCGAACACTAACCCTAAACCTCACCCTAACCCTAATCCGAAACCTAACGCTAATCCGAACCCTAAACGTAACCCTACCCCTAACCCTAACCCTAAACCCTAACCCTAACTCTAACCCGAATCATAACCTAACCCTAACCCTAACCCGAACCCAAACCCTAACCCTAATCCTAACCCTAACCCGAATCCTAACACTAACCCGAACCCTAACCCTAAACCTAACCCGAACCCGAACTCCAACCCTAACCCTAACCCGAACGCGAACCCTAACCCTAACCCGAACCCTAAACAGAACCCTAACCCTAACGCTAACATAACCCTAATCCGAACCCTAACCCTAACCCTAACCCTAACCCTAACCCTAACCCTAACACTAACACCTAACCCTAACCCAAAACCTAACCCTAACCCTAACCCTAACCCTAACCCGACCCCTAACCCAAACCTTAACACGAACCCTAAACCTAACCTTAACCCTAACCCTAACCCGAACTCTAACCCTAACCCTAACCCGAACCCTAACCCTAACCCGAACCCTAACCCGAACCTAACCCTAACCCTAAACCAAACCCTAACCCTAACCCAAACCCTAACCCTACCTTAACCCGAACCCTAACCCTAACCCTAACCCGAACCCTAACCGTAACCCGAACCCTAACCGTACACGAACCATAACCCTAACCCTAACCCTAACCTGAACCCTAACCCTAACCCTAACCCGAACCCTAACCCGAACCCTAACACTAACCTGAACCCTAAATCTAACCCTAACCCGAACCCTAACCCTAACCCTATCCCGAACCCTAACCGTAACCCGAACCCTAACCCTAACCCTAACCCTAACCCGAACACTAACCCTAAACCTAACCCGAACCCTAACCCGAACCCTACCCCTAACCCTAACCTGAACACTAACACCTAACCCTAACCCAAACCCGAACCCTAACCCGAACCCTAACCCTAACCCTAACCCGAACCCTAACCCTAACCCTAACCCTAAACCTAACCCTAACCCGAACCGTAACCCTAACCCTAACTCTAACCCTAAACCTAACCCTAACCCGAACCCTAACCCTAACCCGAACCCTAACCCGAACCCTAAACAGAACCCTAACCCTAACGCTAACATAACCCTAATCCGAACCCTAATCCTAACCCTAACCCTAACCCTAACCCTAACACTAACACCTAACCCTAACCCAAAACCTAACCCTAACCCTAACCCGAACCCGAACCCTAACCCCTAACCCTAACCCGAACCCGAACCCTAAACCTAACCCTAACCCTAACCCTAACCCGAACCCGAACCCTAACCCTAACCCGAACCCTAACCCTAACCCTATCCCTAACCCGAACCCGAACCCTAACCCGAACCCTAACCCTAACCCTAACCCGAACCCTAACCCTAACACGAACCCTAACCCTAACCCGAACCCGAACCCTAACCCTAACCCTAAACCTAACCCGCACCCTAACCCTAACCCGAACCCGAACCCTAACTGAACCCGAAACCTAACCCTAACCCTAACCCTAACCCTAACCCTAACCCTAACCCCAACCCTAACACTAACACTAACCCTAACACTAACCCGAACCCTCACCCTAACCCGAACACGAACCCTCACTCTAACCCTAACCCTAAACCTAATCCTAACCCAAACCCTAACCCTAACCTGAACCCGAAACCTAACACTAACCCTAACCCTAACACTAACCCTAACACCAAACCTAACCCTAACACTAACCCTAACACTAACCCAAACCCTAACCCTAACCCTAACCCTAACAGTAACCCGAACACGAACCCTAACACGAAACCTACCCCTAACCCTAATCCGAACACTAACCCTAACCCTAAACCTAACACTAACCCGAACCCGAATCCTAACCTTAACCCTAAACCGAACCCTAACCCTAACCCGAACCATAACCCTAACCCGAAAACTAACCCTAACCCTAAACCGAACCCGAACCCGAACCCTAACCCTAACCCTAACCCGAATCCTAACCCTAACCTGAACCCTAACCCTGACCCTAAATCTAACCCTAACCTTAACTCGAACCCTAACCCTAACCCTAACCCGAACCCTAACCCTAACCCTAACCCTAACCCGAACACTAACCCTAAACCTAACCCTAACCCTAATCCGAAACCTAACGCTAATCCGAACCCTAAACGTAACCCTACCCCTAACCCTAACCCTAAACCCTAACCCTAACTCTAACCCGAATCATAACCTAACCCTAACCCTAACCCGAACCCAAACCCTAACCCTAATCCTAACCCTAACCCGAATCCTAACACTAACCCGAACCCTAACCCTAAACCTAACCCGAACCCGAACCCCAACCCTAACCCTAACCCGAACGCGAACCCTAACCCTAACCCGAACCCTAAACCTATCCCTAACCCTAACCCGAACCCTAACCCTAACACGAACCCTAACCGTAACCCGAAACCGAACCCTAACCCTAACCCTAAACCTAAACCGCACCCTAACCCTAACCTGAACCCGAACACTAACTCTAACCCTAACCCTAAACGTAACCCTAACCCAAACCCTAACCCTAACCCGAAACCGAAACCTAAACCTAACCCTAACCCGAACCCTAACCCTAACCCTAACACCAAACCTAACGCTAACACTAACCCTAACCCTAACCCGAACCCAAACCCGAACCCTAACACTAAACCTAACCCTAAGCCTAACCCGAACCCTAAACCTAACCCTAACCGGAACCCTAACCCTAAACCTAACCCGAACCCGAACCCTAACCCTTTACCCGAATCCTAACCCTAACCCGAACACTAACCCGAACCCTAACCCTAACCCTAACCCCGAACCCGAACCCTAACCCTAACCCTAACCCTAACCCGAACCCTAAACCGAACCCTAACCCTAACCCGAACCCTAACCCTAACCCTAACCCTAACCCGAACCCTAACCCTAACCCTAACCCGACCCCTAACCCAAACCCTAACACGAACCCTAAACCTAACCTTAACCCTAACCCTAACCCGAACTCTAACCCTAACCCTAACCCGAACCCTAACCCTAACCCGAACCCTAACCCGAACCTAACCCTAACCCTAAACCGAACCCTAACCCTAACCCAAACCCTAACCCTACCTTAACCCGAACCCTAACCCTAACCCTAACCCGAACCCTAACCGTAACCCGAACCCTAACCGTACACGAACCATAACCCTAACCCTAACCCTAACCCTAACCTGAACCCTAACCCTAACCCTAACCCGAACCCTAACCCGAACCCTAACACTAACCTGAACCCTAAATCTAACCCTAACCCGAACCCTAACCCTAACCCTATCCCGAACCCTAACCGTAACCCGAACCCTAACCCTAACCCTAACCCTAACCCGAACACTAACCCTAAACCTAACCCGAACCCTAACCCGAACCCTACCCCTAACCCTAACCTGAACACTAACACCTAACCCTAACCCAAACCCGAACCCTAACCCGAACCCTAACCCTAACCCTAACCCGAACCCTAACCCTAACCCTAACCCTAAACCTAACCCTAACCCGAACCGTAACCCTAACCCTAACTCTAACCCTAAACCTAACCCTAACCCGAACCCTAACCCTAACCCGAACCCTAACCCGAACCCTAAACAGAACCCTAACCCTAACGCTAACATAACCCTAATCCGAACCCTAACCCTAACCCTAACCCTAACCCTAACCCTAACACTAACACCTAACCCTAACCCAAAACCTAACCTTAACCCTAACCCGAACCCGAACCCTAACCCCTAACCCTAACCCGAACCCGAACCCTAAACCTAACCCTAACCCTAACCCTAACCCGAACCCGAACCCTAACCCTAACCCGAACCCTAACCCTAACCCTAACCCTAACCCGAACCCGAACCCTAACCCGAACCCTAACCCTAACCCTAACCCGAACCCTAACCCTAACACGAACCCTAACCCTAACCCGAACCCGAACCCTAACCCTAACCCTAAACCTAACCCGCACCCTAACCCTAACCCGAACCCGAACCCTAACTGAACCCGAAACCTAACCCTAACCCTAACCCTAACCCTAACCCTAACCCTAACCCTAACCCTAACCCCAACCCTAACACTAACACTAACCCTAACACTAACCCGAACCCTCACCCTAACCCGAACACGAACCCTCACTCTAACCCTAACCCTAAACCTAACCCTAACCCAAACCCTAACCCTAACCTGAACCCGAAACCTAACACTAACCCTAACCCTAACACTAACCCTAACACCAAACCTAACCCTAACACTAACCCTAACACTAACCCAAACCCTAACCCTAACCCTAACCCTAACAGTAACCCGAACACGAACCCTAACACGAAACCTACCCCTAACCCTAATCCGAACACTAACCCTAACCCTAAACCTAACACTAACCCGAACCCGAATCCTAACCTTAACCCTAAACCGAACCCTAACCCTAACCCGAACCCTAACCCTAACCCGAAAACTAACCCTAACCCTAACCCGAACCCGAACCCGAACCCTAACCCTAACCCTAACCCGAATCCTAACCCTAACCTGAACCCTAACCCTGACCCTAACCCGAACTCTAACCCTAACCCTAACCCGAACCCTAACCCTAACCCGAACCCTAACCCTAAAACGAACCCGAACCCGTACCCTAAACCTAACCCGAACCCTAACCCTAACCCTAACCCTAACCCTAACCCTAAACCGAACACTAACCCTAAACCTAACCCTAACCCTAATCCGAAACCTAACGATAATCCGAACCCTAAACCTAACCCTACCCCTAACCCTAACCCTAAACCCTAACCCTAACCCTAAACAGAATCCTAACCCTAACCCTAACCCTAACCCGAACCCAAACCCTAACCCTAACCCTAACCCTAACCCTAAACCGAATCCTAACCCTAACCCGAACCCCAACCCTAAACCTAACCCGAACCCGAACCCCAACCCTAACCCTAACCCGAACGCGAACCCTAACCCTAACCGGAACCCTAAACCTAACCCTAACCCTAACCCGAAACCTAACCCTAACCCTAACCCGAACCCTCACCCGACCCTAACCCTAACCCTAACCCGAAACCCAACCCTAACCCTAGCCCGAACCCGAACCCTAACCCTAACCCTAATCCGAACACTAACCCTAACCCTAACCCGAAACCTAACCCTAACCCGAACCCTAAACCTAAACCTACCCCTAACCCTAACCCTAAACCCTAACCCTAACCCTAACCCGAATCATAACCTAAACCTAACCCTAACCCGAACCCAAACCCTAACCCTAATCCTAACCCTAACCCGAATCCTAACACTAACCCGAACCCTAAACCTAAACCTAACCCGAACCCGAACCCCAACCCTAACCCTAACCCGAACGCGAACCCTAACCCTAACCCGAACCCTAAACCTATCCCTAACCCTAACCCGAACCCTAACCCTAACACTAACCCGAACCCTCACCCGACCCTAACCCTAACCCTAACCCGAAACCCAACCCTAACCCTAGCCCGAACCCGAACCCTAACCCTAACCCTAATCCGAACACTAACCCTAACCCTAACCCGAAACCTAACCCTAACCCGAATCCAAACCCTAACCCTAACCCTAACCCGAACCCAAACCCTAACCCTAACCCTAACCCTAACCCGAAACCTAACCCTAGCCCTAACCCTAACCCGAACCCTAACCCGAACCCTAACACTAAACCTAACCCTAACCCTAACCCGAACACTAAACCTAACCCTAACCGGAACCCTAACCCTAACACTAACCCTAACCCGAACCCGAACACTAACCCTTTACCCGAATCCTAACCCTAACCCGAACACTAACCCGAACCCTAACCCTAACCCTAACCCCGAACCCGAACACTAACCCTAACCCTAACCCCAATCCGAACCCTAAACCGAACCCTAACCCGAACACCAACCCTAACCCTAACCCGAACACGAACCCTAACCCTAACCCTAAACCGAACCCTAAACCTAACCGAACCCTAACCCTAAACCTAACCCTAACCCGAACCCTAACCCTAACCCTAACGCGACCCCTAACCCGAACCCTAACACGAACCCTAAACCTAACCCTAACCCTAACCCTAACCCGAACTCTAACCCTAACCCTAACCCGAACCCTAACCCTAACCCGAACACTAACCCGAACCCTAACCCGAACCCTAACCCGAACCCTAACCCTAACCCAAACCCTAACCCTACCTTAACCCGAACCCTAACCCTAACCCTAACCCGAACCCTAACAGTAACCCGAACCCTAACCGTAACACGAACCATAACCCTAACCCTAAACATAACCTGAACCCTAACCCTAACCCTAACCCGAACCCTAACCCGAACCCTAACCCTAACCCTAACCTGAACACTAACCCCTAACCCCAACCCGAACCCGAACACTAACCCGAACCCTAACCCTAACCCTAACCCGAACCCTAACCCTAACCTGAACCCTAAACCTAACCCTAACCCGAACCCTAACCCTAACCCTATCCCGAACCCTAACCGTAACCCGAACCCTAACCCTAACCCTAACCCTAACCCTAAACCTAACCCGAACACTAACCCTAACCCGAACCCGAACCCTAACCTGAACCCTAAACCGAACCCTAACCCGAACCATAACCCTAAACCTAACCCTAAACCTAAACCTAACCCGAACCCTAACCCTAACCCTAACTCTAACCCTAAACCTAACCCTAACCCGAACCCTAACTCTAACCCGAACCATAACCCGAACCCTAAACAGAACCCTAACCCTAACCCTAACCTAACCCTAATCCGAACCCTAACCCTAACCCTAACCCTAACCCTAACCATAACCCTAACACTAACACCTAACCCTAACCCTAAACCTAACCCTAACCCTAGCCCGAACCCGAACCCTAACCCCTAACCCTAACCCGAACCCGAACCCTAAACCTAACCCTAACCCTAAACCTAACCCGAACCCGAACCCTAACCCTAACCCGAACCCTAACCCTAACCCTAACCCTAACCCGAACCCTAACCCTAACACGAACCCTAACCCTAACCTGAACCCGAACACTAACCCTAACCCTAAACCTAACACGCACCCTAACCCTAACCCGAACCCGAACCCTAACTGAACCCGAAACCTAACCCTAACCCTAACCCTAACCCTAACCCTAAACCTAACCCTAACCCCAACCCTAACACTAACACTAACCCTAACACTAACCCGAACCCTAACCCTAACCCGAACCCGAACCCTAACTCTAACCCTAACCCTAAACCTAACCCTAACCCAAACCCTAACCCTAACCCGAACCCGAAACCATACACTAACCCTAACCCTAACCCTAACCCTAACCCTAACACCAAACCTAACCCTAACACTAACCCTAACACTAACCCGAACCCTAACCCTAACCCTAACCCTAACACTAACCCGAACACGAACCCTAACACGAAACCTACCCCTAATTCTAATCCGAACACTAACCCTAACCCTAAACCTAACACTAACCCGAACCCGAACCCTAACCTTAACCCTAAACCGAACCCTAACCCTAACCCGAACCCTAACCCTAACCCGAAACCTAACCCTAACCCTAAACCGAACCCGAACCCTAACCCTAACCCTAACCCGAACCCTAACCCTAACCTGAACCCTAATCCTGACCCTAACCCGAACCCTAACCCTAACCCTAAACCGAACCCTAACCCTAAACCGAACCCTAACCCTAAACCGAACACGAACCCGAACCCTAAACCTAACCCGAACCCTAACCCTAACCCTAACCCGAACCCTAACCCAAACCCGAACCCTAACACGAACCCGAAACCTAACCCTAACCCGAACACGCACCCTAACACTAACCGGAACCCTAACCCTAACCCTAAACCGAACCCTAAACCTAACCCTAACCCGAACCCTAACCCTAACCCGAAACCTAACCCTAACCCTAACCCGAATCCTAACCCTAACCCTAACCCGAACCCTAACCCGAACCCTAACCCTAACCCTAACCCTAACACAAACCCTAACCCTAACCCTAACCCGAACCCTAACCCGAACCCTAACCCTAACCCTAACCCTAACACAAACCCTAACCCTAACCCTAACCCGAACCCTAAACCTAACCCTAACCCTAACTCGAACCCTAACCCTAACCCTAACCCGAACCCTAACCCTAACCCTAACCCTAACCCGAACACTAACCCTAAACCTAACCCTAACCCTAATCCGAAACCTAACGCTAATCCGAACCCTAAACCTAAACCTACCCCTAACCCTAACCCTAAACCCTAACCCTAACCCTAACCCGAATCATAACCTAACCCTAACCCTAACCCGAACCCAAACCCTAACCCTAATCCTAACCCTAACCCGAATCCTAACACTAACCCGAACCCTAAACCTAAACCTAACCCGAACCCGAACCCCAACACTAACCCTAACCCGAACGCGAACCCTAAACCTAACCCGAACCCTAAACCTATCTCTAACCCTAACCCGAACCCTAACACTAACACTAACCCGAACCCTCACCCGACCCTAACCCTAACCCTAACCCGAAACCCGACCCTAACCCTAGCCCGAACCCGAACCCTAACACTAACCCTAAACCGAACCCTAACCCTAACCCGAACCCTAACCCTAACCCTAACCCTAACCCTAACCCTAACCCGAAACCTAACCTTAACCCTAACCCGACCCCTAACCCGAACCCTAACACGAACCCTAAACCTAACCCTAACCCTAACCCTAACCCGAACTCTAACCCTAACCCTAACCCAAACCCTAACCCTAACCCGAACCCGAACCCTAACCCGAACCCTAACCCGAACCCTAACCCTAACCCTAACCCGAACCCTAACCCTAACCCGAACACTAACCGTAACCCGAACCCTAACCCTAACACTAACCCTAACCCTTAACTGAACCCTAACCCTAACCCTAACCCGAACCCTAACCCGAAACCTAACCCTAACCCTAACCTGAACACTAACCCCTAACCCCAACCCGAAACCGAACCCTAACCCGAACCCTAACCCTAAACCTAACCCGAAACCTAACCCTAACCTGAACCCTAAACCTAAACCTAACCCGAACCCTAACCCTAACCCTAACCCAAACCCTAACCGTAACCCGAACCCTAAACCTAACCCGAACCCTAACCCTAACCCGAACCATAACCCTAACCCTAACCCGAACCATAACCCGAACCCTAACCCTAACCCTAACCTGACAATAACCCCTAACCTTAAACCGAACCCGAACCCTAACCCAAACCCTAACCCTAACCCTAACCCGAACCCTAACCCTAACCCTAACCCTAAACCTAACCCGAAACCTAACCCTAACCCTAACTCTAACCCGAAACCTAACCCTAACCCGAACCCTAACCCTAACCCGAACCCTAACCCGAAACCTAACCAGAACCCTAACCCTAACCGTAACCCGAACACGAACCCTAAACCTAACCCTAACCCTAACCCTAACCCGAAAACGAAACCTAACCCTAACCCGAACCCTAACCCTAAACCTAACCCTAAACCAAACCCGAACCCTAACCCTAAGACGAACCCTAACCCTTACCCGAACCCGAACCCTAACCCTAACCCTAACCCTAACCCCAACCCTAACACTAACACTAACCCTAACCCTAACCCGAACACTAAACCTAACCCGAACCCTAACCCTAACCCTAACCCGAAACCGAACCCTAACCCTAACCCCTAACCCGAACCCTAACCCTAAACCGAAACCTAACCCTAACCCGAACCCTAACCTAACCCTAATCCGAACCCTAACCCTAAACCTAACCCTAACCCGAACCCGAACCCTAACCCTAAACCTAACCCCTAACCCGAACCCTAAACCTAACCCTAACCCGAACCCAAACCCTAACCCGAATCCTAACCCTAACCCTAACCCGAACCCTAACCCGAACCCTAACTCTAACCCTAACCCTAACCCAAACCCTAACCCTAACCCTAACCCGAACCCGA
This sequence comes from Urocyon cinereoargenteus, assembly GCA_032313775.1. NCBI lineage: Eukaryota > Metazoa > Chordata > Mammalia > Carnivora > Canidae > Urocyon > Urocyon cinereoargenteus. The sequence goes on from JAVLSZ010000125.1 coordinate 494,059, forward strand.
CCCCGAACCCTAACCCTAACGCTAACTCTAACCCAAACCCTAACCCGAACACTAACTCGAACCATAACCCTAACCTGAACCCTAACCCGAACCCGAACCCTAACCCTAAACCTAACCCGAACCCTAACCCTAACCCTAACCCTAACCCTAACCCTAAAACGAACCCTAACCCTAACCCTAACCCGACCCCTAACCCGAACCCTAACACGAACCCTAACCCTAACCCTAACCCTAACCCGAACCCTAACCCTAACCCTAACCCGAACCCTAACCCGAACCCGAACCCTAACCCTAACCCTAACCTGAACCCTAACCCTAAACCGAACCCGATCCCTAACCCTAACCCGAAAACTAACCCGTACCCAACACTAACCCGAACCCTAACCCTAACCCGAACCCTAACCCTAACCCTGACCCTAACCCGAAACATAAACCTAACCCGAACCCTAACCCTAAACCCGAACCCGAACCCTAACCCGAACCCTAACCCTAACCCTAATCCGAAACCTAACCCTAACCCGAACCCTAACCCTAACCCTAACCCTCACCTTAACCCTAACCCGAACCCTAACAGTAACCCGAACCCTAAACCTAACCCTAAACCTAACCCTAACCCGAAACCTAACCCTAACCCTAACGCGAACCCTGAACCGAACCCTAACCCAACCCTAACCTGAACACTAATGCCTAACCTTAACCCGAACCCGAACCCTAACCCGAACCCTAACCCTAACCCTATCACGAACCCTAACCCTAACCATAACCCTAACCCTAAACCGAGCCCTAACCCTAACCCTAACCCTAACAGTAACCCTAATCCTAACCTGAACCCTAACCCTAACCCTAACCCTAAAACGAACCCTAACCCTAACCCTAACCCTAACCCTAACCCTAACCCTAACCCGAACCCTAACCCTAAACCTAACCCGAACCCTAACCCTAACCCTAACCCTAACCCTATCCCGAACCCTAACCCTAACCCCTAACCATAACCCTAAACCTAACCCGAACCCGAACCCTAAACCTAACCCTAACCCCTAACCCTAACCCTAAACCAAACCCTAACCGGAACCCTAAGCCTAACCCTAACCCTAAACCGAACCCGAACCCGAACCCTAACCCGAACCCTAACCCTAACCCTAACCCTAATCCGAACCGTAACCCTAAACCTAACCCTAACCCTAACCCGAACCCTAACCCTAACCCGTACCCTATCCCCTAACCCGAATCCGAACCCGAACACGAACCCTAACCCTACCACGAACCCGAACCCGAACCCTAACCCTAAGCCTAACCCGTACCCTATCCCCTAACCCGAATCCGAACCCGAACCCGAACCCTAACCCGAACCTGAACCCTAACCCTAACCCTAAACCTAACCCGAAACCTAAACCTAGCCCTAACCCTAACCCGAACCCTAACCTGAACCCTAACACTAACACTAACCCTAACCCTAAACCGAACCCTAACCCTAACCCTAACCAAAACCCTAACCCTAACCCTAACCCGAACCCGAACCCTAACCCTTTACCCGAATCCTAACCCTAACCCGAACACTAACCCGAACCCTAACCCTAACCCTAACCACGAACCCGAACCCTAACACTAACCCTAACCCTAACCCGAACCCTAACCCGAACCCTAACCCGAACCCCAACCCTAACCCTAACCCGAACCCGAACACTAACCCTAACCCTAAACCGAACCCTAAACCTAACCCGAACTCTAACCCTAACCCTAACCCTAAACCGAACCCTAAACCTAACCCGACACCTAACCCGAACCCTAACACAAACCCTAAACCTAACCCTAACGCTAAACCTAACCCGAACTCTAACCCTAACCATAACCCGAACCCTAACCTTAACCCGAACCCTAACCCGAACCCTAACCCTAACCCTAACCCAAAACCTAACCCTAACCCGAACCCTAACTCTAACCCTAACCCGACCCCTAACCCGAACCCTAACACGAACCCTAAACCTAACCCTAAACCTAACCCTAACCCGAACTCTAACCCTAACCCGAACCCGAACCCTAACCCTAACCCGAACCCTAAACTGAACCCTAACCCTAAACCTAACCCGAACCCTAACCCTAACCCAAACCCTAAACCGAACCCTAACCCGAACCCTAACCCTAACCCTAACCCGAACCCTAACCGTAACCCGAACCCTAACCGTAACACGAACCATAACCCTAAACCTAACCCTAACCTGAACCCTAACCGTAACCCTAACCCGAACCCTAACCCGAACCCTAACCCTAACCCTAACCTGAACACTAACCCCTAACCCCAACCCGAACCCGAACCCTAACCCGAACCCTAACCCTAACCCTAACCCGAACCCTAACCCTAACCTGAACCCTAAACCTAACCCTAATCCGAACCCTAACCCTAACCCTAACCCGAACCCTAACCGTAACCCGAACCCTAACCCTAACCCTAACCCTAACCCTAACCCGAACACTAACCCTAACCCTAACCCGAACCCTAACCCGAACCCTACCCCTAACCCTAACCTGAACACTAACACCTAACCCTAACCCGAACCCGAACCCTAACCCGAACCCTAACCCTAACCCTAACCCGAACCCGAACCCTAACCCTAACCCTAAACCTAACCCTAAACCTAACCCTAACCCGAACCCTAACCCTAACCCTAACTCTAACCCTAAACCTAACCCTAACCCGAACACTAACCCTAACCCGAACCCTAAACAGAACCCTAACCCTAACCCTAACCTAACCCTAAACCGAACCCTAACCCTAACCCTAACCCTAACCCTAACCCTAACACTAACACCTAACCCTAACCCGAAACCTAACCCTAACCCGAACCCGAACCCGAACCCTAACCCCTAACCCTAACCCGAACCCGAACCCTAAAACTAACCCTAACCCTAACCCTAACCCGAACCCTAACCCTAACCCGAACCCTAACCCTAACCCTAACACTAACCCGAACCCGAACCCTAACCCGAACCCTAACCCTAACCCTAACCCGAACCCTAACCCTAACACGAACCCTAACCCTAACCCGAACCCGAACCCTAACCCTAAACCTAACCCGCACCCTAACCCTAACCCGAACCCGAACGTTATCCGAACCCGAAACCTAACCCTAATCCTAACCCTAACCCTAACCCTAACCCTAACCCCAACCCTAACACTAACACTAACCCTAACACTAACCCGAACCCTAACCCTAACCCGAACCCGAACCCTAACTCTAACCCTAACCCTAAACCTAACCCTAACCCAAACCCTAACCCTAACCCGAACCCGAAACCTAACCCTAACCCTAACCCTAACCCTAACACCAAACCTAAACCTAACACTAACCCTAACACTAACCCGAACCCTAACCCTAACCCTAACACTAACACTAACCCGAACACGAACCCTAACCCGAACCCAACCCCTAAACCTAATCCGAACACTAAGCCTAACCCTAAACCTAACACTAACCCGAACCCGAACCCTAACCTTAACCCTAAACCGAACTCTAACCCTAACCCGAACCCTGACCCTAACCCGAAACCTAACCCTAACCCTAACCAGAACCCGAACCCGAACCCTAACCCTAACCCTAACCCGAACCCTAACACTAACCTGAACCCTAACCCTAACCCTAACCCGAACCCTAACCCTAACCCTAACCCTAACCCGAACCCTAACCCTAACCCGAACCCTAACCCTAAACTGAACCCTAACCCTAACCCTAACCCGAACCCTAACCCGAAACCTAACCCTAACCCTAACCTGAACACTAACCACTAACCCCAATCGAACCCGAACCCTAACCCGAACCCTAACCCTAACCCTAACCTGAAACCTAACCCTAACCTGAACCCTAAACCTAACCCTAACCCGAACCCTAACCCTAACCCTAACCCAAACCCTAATCGTAACCCGAACCCTAAACCTAACACGAACACTAACCCTAACCCTAAACCGAACCATAACCCTAACCCTAACCCGAACCCTAACCCGAACCCTAACCCTAACCCTAACCTGAACACTAACCCCTAACCCTAACCCGAACCCGAACCCTAACCCTAACCCTAAACCGAACCCTAAACCTAACCCTAACCCTAAACCTAACCCTAACCCGAACCCTAACCCTAACCCTAACATTAACCCTAAACCTAACCCTAACCCGAACCCTAACCCTAACCCGAACCCTAACCCGAACCCTAACCAGAACCCTAACCCTAACCCTAACCTAACCCTAATCCGAACCCTAACCCTAATCCTAACCCTAACCCTAACACTAACCCCTAAACCTAACCCGAAACCTAACCCTAACCCTAACCCGAACCCGAACCCTAACCCCTAACCCTAACCCGAACCCGAACCCTAAACCTAACCCTAACCCTAACCCTAACCCGAACCCTAAACCTAACCCAAACCCTAACCCTAACCAAAACACTAACCCGAACCCGAACCCTAACACGAACCCTAACCCTAACCCTAACCCGAACCCTAACCCTAACACGAACCCTAACCCTAACCCGAACCCGAACCCTAACCCTAAACCTAACCCGCACCCTAACCCTAACCCGAACCCGAACGTTATCCGAACCCGAAACCTAACCCTAATCCTAACCCTAACCCTAACCCTAACCCCAACCCTAACACTAACACTAACCCTAACACTAACCCGAACCCTAACCCTAACCCGAACCCGAACCCTAACTCTAACCCTAACCCTAAACCTAACCCTAACCCAAGCCCTAACCCTAACCCGAAACCGAAACCTAACCCTAACCCTAACCCTAACCCTAACCCTAACCCTAACACCAAACCTAAACCTAACACTAACCCTAACACTAACCCGAACCCTAACCCTAACCCTAACACTAACACTAACCCGAACACGAACCCTAACCCGAACCCTACCCTTAACCCTAATCCGAACACTAACCCTAACCCTAAACCTAACACTAACCCGAACCCGAACCCTAACCTTAACCCTAAACCGAACCCTAACCCTAACCCGAACCCTGACCCTAACCCGAAACCTAACCCTAACCCTAACCAGAACCCGAACCCGAACCCTAACCCTAACACTAACCCGAACCCTAACACTAACCTGAACCCTAACCCTAACCCTAACCCGAACCCTAACCCTAACCCTAACCCTAACCCGAACCCTAACCCTAACCCAAACCCTAACCCTAAACTGAACCCTAACCCTAACCCTAACCCGAACCCTAACCCGAAACCTAACCCTAACCCTAACCTGAACACTAACCACTAACCCCAACCCGAACCCGAACCCTAACCCGAACCCTAACCCTAACCCTAACCTGAAACCTAACCCTAACCTGAACCCTAAACCTAACCCTAACCCGAACCCTAACCCTAACCCTAACCCAAACCCTAATCGTAACCCAAACCCTAAACCTAACACGAACCCTAACCCTAACCCTAAACCAAACCATAACCCTAACCCTAACCCGAACCCTAACCCGAACCCTAACCCTAACCCTAACCTGAACACTAACCCCTAACCCTAACCCGAACCCGAACCCTAACCCGAACCCTAACCCTAACCCTAAAAAGAACCCTAAACCTAACCCTAACCCTAAACCTAACCCTAACCTGAACCCTAACCCTAACCCTAACTCTAACCCTAAACCTAACCCTAACCCGAACCCTAACCCTAACCCGAACCCTAACCCGAACCCTAACCAGAACCCTAACCCTAACCCTAACCTAACCCTAATCCGAACCCTAACTCTAATCCTAACCCTAACCCTAACACTAACCCCTAACCCTAACCCGAAACCTAACCCTAACCCTAACCCGAACCCAAACCCTAACCCCTAAACCTAACCCGAACCCGAACCCTAAACCTAACCCTAACCCTAACCCTAACCCGAACCCTAACCCTAACCCGAACCCTAACCCTAACCCTAACACTAACCCGAACCCGAACCCTAACCCGAACCCTAACCCTAACCCTAACCCGAACCCTAACCCTAACACGAACCCTAACCCTAACCCGAACCCGAACCCTAACCCTAAACCTAACCCGCACCCTAACCCTAACCCGAACCCGAACGTTATCCGAACCCGAAACCTAACCCTAATCCTAACCCTAACCCTAACCCTAACCCTAACCCCAACCCTAACACTAACACTAACCCTAACACTAACCCGAACCCTAACCCTAACCCGAACCCGAACCCTAACTCTAACCCTAACCCTAAACCTAACCCTAACCCAAACCCTAACCCTAACCCGAACCCGAAACCTAACCCTAACCCTAACCCTAACCCTAACCCTAACACCAAACCTAAACCTAACACTAACCCTAACACTAACCCGAACCCTAACCCTAACCCTAACACTAACACTAACCCGAACATGAACCCTAACCCGAACCCTAGCCCTAACCCTAATCCGAACACTAACCCTAACCCTAAACCTAACACTAACCCGAACCCGAACCCTAACCATAACCCTAAACCGAACCCTAACCCTAACCCGAACCCTGACCCTAACCCGAAACCTAACCCTAAACCTAACCAGAACCCGAACCCGAACCCTAAACCTAACCCTAACCCGAACCCTAACACTAACCTGAACCCTAACCCTAACCCTAACCCGAACCCTAACCCTAACCCTAACCCTAACCCGAACCCTAACCCTAACCCGAACCCTAACCCTAAACTGAACCCTAACCCTAACCCTAACCCGAACCCTAACCCTAACCCTAACCCAAACCCTAATCGTAACCCGAACCCTAAACCTAACACGAACACTAACCCTAACCCTAAACCGAAACATAACCCTAACCCTAACCCGAACCCTAACCCGAACCCTAACCCTAACCCTAACCTGAACACTAACCCCTAACCCTAACCCGAACCCGAACCCTAACCCTAACCCTAAACCGAACCCTAAACCTAACCCTAACCCTAAACCTAACCCTAACCCGAACCCTAACCCTAACCCTAACATTAACCCTAAACCTAACCCTAACCCGAACCCTAACCCTAACCCGAACCCTAACCCGAACCCTAACCAGAACCCTAACCCTAACCCTAACCTAACCCTAATCCGAACCCTAACCCTAATCCTAACCCTAACCCTAACACTAACCCCTAACCCTAACCCGAAACCTAACCCTAACCCTAACCCGAACCCGAACCCTAACCCCTAACCCTAACCCGAACCCGAACCCTAAACCTAACCCTAACCCTAACCCTAACCCGAACCCTAAACCTAACCCAAACCCTAACCCTAACCAAAACACTAACCCGAACCCGAACCCTAACACGAACCCTAACCCTAACCCTAACCCGAACCCTAACCCTAACACGAACCCTAACCCTAACCCGAACCCGAACCCTAACCCTAAACCTAACCCGCACCCTAACCCTAACCCGAACCCGAACGTTATCCGAACCCGAAACCTAACCCTAATCCTAACCCTAACCCTAACCCTAACCCTAACCCCAACCCTAACACTAACACTAACCCTAACACTAACCCGAACCCTAACCCTAACCCGAACCCGAACCCTAACTCTAACCCTAACCCTAAACCTAACCCTAACCCAAGCCCTAACCCTAACCCGAACCCGAAACCTAACCCTAACCCTAACCCTAACCCTAACCCTAACCCTAACACCAAACCTAAACCTAACACTAACCCTAACACTAACCCGAACCCTAACCCTAACCCTAACACTAACACTAACCCGAACACGAACCCTAACCCGAACCCTACCCTTAACCCTAATCCGAACACTAACCCTAACCCTAAACCTAACACTAACCCGAACCCGAACCCTAACCTTAACCCTAAACCGAACCCTAACCCTAACCCGAACCCTGACCCTAACCCGAAACCTAACCCTAACCCTAACCAGAACCCGAACCCGAACCCTAACCCTAACCCTAACCCGAACCCTAACACTAACCTGAACCCTAACCCTAACCCTAACCCGAACCCTAACCCTAACCCTAACCCTAACCCGAACCCTAACCCTAACCCGAACCCTAACCCTAACCCGAACCCGAACCCTAACCCTAACCCTAACCTGAAACCTAACCCTAACCTGAACCCTAAACCTAACCCTAACCCGAACCCTAACACTAACCCTAACCCAAACCCTAATCGTAACCCAAACCCTAAACCTAACACGAACCCTAACCCTAACCCTAAACCGAACCATAACCCTAACCCTAACCCGAACCCTAACCCGAACCCTAACCCTAACCCTAACCTGAACACTAACCCCTAACCCTAACCCGAACCCGAACCCTAACCCGAACCCTAACCCTAACCCTAAAAAGAACCCTAAACCTAACCCTAACCCTAAACCTAACCCTAACCTGAACCCTAACCCTAACCCTAACTCTAACCCTAAACCTAACCCTAACCCGAACCCTAACCCTAACCCGAACCCTAACCCGAACCCTAACCAGAACCCTAACCCTAACCCTAACCTAACCCTAATCCGAACCCTAACCCTAATCCTAACCCTAACCCTAACACTAACCCCTAACCCTAACCCGAAACCTAACCCTAACCCTAACCCGAACCCGAACCCTAACCCCTAACCCTAACCCGAACCCGAACCCTAAACCTAACCCTAACCCTAACCCTAACCCGAACCCTAACCCTAACCCGAACCCTAACCCTAACCCTAACACTAACCCGAACCCGAACCCTAACCCGAACCCTAACCCTAACCCTAACCCGAACCCTAACCCTAACACGAACCCTAACCCTAACCCGAACCCGAACCCTAACCCTAAACCTAACCCGCACCCTAACCCTAACCCGAACCCGAACGTTATCCGAACCCGAAACCTAACCCTAATCCTAACCCTAACCCTAACCCTAACCCTAACCCCAACCCTAACACTAACACTAACCCTAACACTAACCCGAACCCTAACCCTAACCCGAACCCGAACCCTAACTCTAACCCTAACCCTAAACCTAACCCTAACCCAAACCCTAACCCTAACCCGAACCCGAAACCTAACCCTAACCCTAACCCTAACCCTAACCCTAACACCAAACCTAAACCTAACACTAACCCTAACACTAACCCGAACCCTAACCCTAACCCTAACACTAACACTAACCCGAACATGAACCCTAACCCGAACCCTACCCCTAACCCTAATCCGAACACTAACCCTAACCCTAAACCTAACACTAACCCGAACCCGAACCCTAACCATAACCCTAAACCGAACCCTAACCCTAACCCGAACCCTGACCCTAACCCGAAACCTAACCCTAACCCTAACCAGAACCCGAACCCGAACCCTAACCCTAACCCTAACCCGAACCCTAACACTAACCTGAACCCTAACCCTAACCCTAACCCGAACCCTAACCCTAACCCTAACCCTAACCCGAACCCTAACCCTAACCCGAACCCTAACCCTAAACTGAACCCTAACCCTAACCCTAACCCGAACCCTAACCCTAACCCTAACCCAAACCCTAATCGTAACCCGAACCCTAAACCTAACACGAACACTAACCCTAACCCTAAACCGAACCATAACCCTAACCCTAACCCGAACCCTAACCCGAACCCTAACCCTAACCCTAACCTGAACACTAACCCCTAACCCTAACCCGAACCCGAACCCTAACCCTAACCCTAAACCGAACCCTAAACCTAACCCTAACCCTAAACCTAACCCTAACCCGAACCCTAACCCTAACCCTAACATTAACCCTAAACCTAACCCTAACCCGAACCCTAACCCTAACCCGAACCCTAACCCGAACCCTAACCAGAACCCTAACCCTAACCCTAACCTAACCCTAATCCGAACCCTAACCCTAATCCTAACCCTAACCCTAACACTAACCCCTAACCCTAACCCGAAACCTAACCCTAACCCTAACCCGAACCCGAACCCTAACCCCTAACCCTAACCCGAACCCGAACCCTAAACCTAACCCTAACCCTAACCCTAACCCGAACCCTAAACCTAACCCAAATCCTAACCCTAACCAAAACACTAACCCGAACCCGAACCCTAACACGAACCCTAACCCTAACCCTAACCCGAACCCTAACCCTAACACGAACCCTAACCCTAACCCGAACCCGAACCCTAACCCTAAACCTAACCCGCACCCTAACCCTAACCCGAACCCGAACGTTATCCGAACCCGAAACCTAACCATAATCCTAATCCTAACCCTAACCCTAACCCTAACCCCAACCCTAACACTAACACTAACCCTAACACTAACCCGAACCCTAACCCTAACCCGAACCCGAACCCTAACTCTAACCCTAACCCTAAACCTAACCCTAACCCAAGCCCTAACCCTAACCCGAACCCGAAACCTAACCCTAACCCTAACCCTAACCCTAACCCTAACCCTAACACCAAACCTAAACCTAACACTAACCCTAACACTAATCCGAACCCTAACCCTAACCCTAACACTAACACTAACCCGAACACGAACCCTAACCCGAACCCTACCCTTAACCCTAATCCAAACACTAACCCTAACCCTAAACCTAACACTAACCCGAACCCGAACCCTAACCTTAACCCTAAACCGAACCCTAACCCTAACCCGAACCCTGACCCTAACCCGAAACCTAACCCTAACCCTAACCAGAACCCGAACCCGAACCCTAACCCTAACCCTAACCCGAACCCTAACACTAACCTGAACCCTAACCCTAACCCTAACCCGAACCCTAACCCTAACCCTAACCCTAACCCGAACCCTAACCCTAACCCGAACCCTAACCCTAAACTGAATCCTAACCCTAACCCTAACCCGAACCCTAACCCGAAACCTAACCCTAACCCTAACCTGAACACTAACCACTAACCCCAACCCGAACCCGAACCCTAACCCGAACCCTAACCCTAACCCTAACCTGAAACCTAACCCTAACCTGAACCCTAAACCTAACCCTAA
>JAVLSZ010000125.1:510000-522500 GCA_032313775.1 Urocyon cinereoargenteus
CACCAAACCTAAACCTAACACTAACCCTAACACTAACCCGAACCCTAACCCTAACCCTAACACTAACACTAACCCGAACACGAAACCTAACCCGAACCCTACCCCTAACCCTAATCCGAACACTAATCCTAACCCTAAACCTAACACTAACCCGAACCCGAACCCTAACCTTAACCCTAAACCGAACCCTAACCCTAACCCGAACCCTGACCCTAACCCGAAACCTAACCCTAACCCTAACCAGAACCCGAACCCGAACCCTAACCCTAACCCTAACCCGAACCCTAACACTAACCTGAACCCTAACCCTAACCCTAACCCGAACCGTAACCCTAACCCTAACCCGAACCCTAACCCTAACCCGAACCCTAACCCTAAACTGAACCCTAACCCTAGCCCTAACCCGAACCCTAACCCGAAACCTAACCCTAACCCTAACCTGAACACTAACCACTAACCCCAACCCGAACCCGAACCCTAACCCGAACACTAACACTAACCCTAACCTGAAACCTAACCCTAACCTGAACCCTAAACCTAACCCTAACCCGAACCCTAACCCTAACCCTAACCCAAACCCTAATCGTAACCCGAACCCTAAACCTAACACGAACCCTAACCCTAACCCTAAAACGAACCATAACCCTAACACTAACATGAACCCTAACCCGAACCCTAACCCTAACCCTAACCTGAACACTAACCCCTAACCCTAACCCGAACCCGAACCCTAACCCGAACCCTAACCCTAACCCTAAACCGAACCCTAAACCTAACCCTAACCCTAAACCTAACCCTAACCCGAACCCTAACCCTAACCCTAACTCTAACCCTAAACCTAACCCTAACCCTAAACCGAACCCTAACCCTAACCCTAACCTGAAACCTAACCCTAACCTGAACCAAAAACCTAACCCTAACCCTAACCCTAACCTAACCCTAATCCGAACCCTAACCCTAATCCTAACCCTAACCCTAACACTAACCCCTAACCCTAACCCGAAACCTAACCCTAAACCTAACCCGAACCCGAACCCTAACCCCTAACCCTAACCCGAACCCGAACCCTAAACCTAACCCTAACCCTAACCCTAACCCGAACCCGAACCCTAACCCGAACCCGAACCCTAACCCTAACCCTAACCCGAACCCTAACCCTAACACGAATCCTAACCCTTACCCGAACCCGAACCCTAACCGTAACCCTAAACCTAACCCGCACCCTAACCCTAACCCGAACCCGAACCCTAATCCTAACCCTAACCCTAAACCTAACCCTAACCCGAAACCTAACCGTAACCCGAACCCGAAACCTAAACCTAACCCTAACCCTAACCCTAACCCCAACCCTAACACTAACACTAACCCTAACCCTAACCCGAACACTAAACCTAACCCGAACCCTAACCCTAAACCTAACCCGAAACCGAACCCTAACCCTAACCCCTAACCCTAACCCTAACCCTAACCTGAACCCTAACCCTAACCTGAACCCTAACCTAACCCTAATCCGAACCCTAACCCTAAACCTAACCCTAACCCGAACCCGAACCCTAACCCTAAACCTAACCCGAACCCTAACCCTAAACCGAACCCGAACCCTAACCCTAACCCGAAAACTAACCCGTACCCAACCCTAACCCGAACCCTAACCCTAACCCGAACCCTAACCCTAACCCTGACCCTAACCCGAAACATAAACCTAACCCGAAGCCTAACCCTAAACCTAACCCGAACCCTAACCCGAACCCTAAACCTAACCCTAAACCGAACCCGAACCCTAACCCCTAACCCTAACCCGAACCCGAACCCTAAACCTAACCCTAAACCTAACCCTAACCCGAACCCGAACCCTAACCCTAACCCGAACCCTAACCCTAACCCTAACCCTAACCCGAACCCTAACCCTAACACGAACCCTAACCCTAACCTGAACCCGAACACTAACCCTAACCCTAAACCTAACCCGCACCCTAACCCTAACCCGAACCCGAACCCTAACTGAACCCGAAACCTAACCCTAACCCTAACCCTAACCCTAACCCTAAACCTAACCCTAACCCCAACCCTAACACTAACACTAACCCTAACACTAACCCGAACCCTAACCCTAACCCGAACCCGAACCCTAACTCTAACCCTAACCCTAAACCTAACCCTAACCCAAACCCTAACCCTAACCCGAACCCGAAACCATACACTAACCCTAACCCTAACCCTAACCCTAACCCTAACACCAAACCTAACCCTAACACTAACCCTAACACTAACCCGAACCCTAACCCTAACCCTAACCCTAACACTAACCCGAACACGAACCCTAACACGAAACCTACCCCTAACTCTAATCCGAACACTAACCCTAACCCTAAACCTAACACTAACCCGAACCCGAACCCTAACCTTAACCCTAAACCGAACCCTAACCCTAACCCGAACCCTAACCCTAACCCGAAACCTAACCCTAACCCTAACCCGAACCCGAAACCTAACCCTAACCCTAACCCGAACCCTAACCCTAGCCTGAACCCTAATCCTGACACTAACCCGAACCCTAACCCTAACCCTAAACCGAACCCTAACCCTAACCCGAACCCTAACCCTAAACCGAACCCGAACCCGAACCCTAAACCTAACCCGAACCCTAACCCTAACCCTAACCCGAACCCTAACCCAAACCCGAACCCTAACACGAACCCGAAACCAAACCCTAACCCGAACACGCACCCTAACACTAACCGGAACCCTAACCCTAACCCTAAACCGAACCCTAAACCTAACCCTAACCCGAACCCTAACCCTAACCCGAAACCTAACCCTAACCCTAACCCGAATCCTAACCCTAACCCTAACCCGAACCCTAACCCGAACCCTAACCCTAACCCTAACCCTAACACAAACCCTAACCCTAACCCTAACCAGAACCCTAACCCGAACCCTAACCCTAACCCTAACCCTAACACAAACCCTAACCCTAACCCTAACCCGAACCCTAAAACTAACCCTAACCCTAACTCGAACCCTAACCCTAACCCTAACCCGAACCCTAACCCTAACCCTAACCCTAACCCGAACACTAACCATAAACCTAACCCTAACCCTAATCCGAAACCTAACGCTAATCCGAAACCTAAACCTAACCCTACCCCTAACCCTAACCCTAAACCCTAACCCTAACCCTAACCCGAATCATAACCTAAACCTAACCCTAACCCGAACCCAAACCCTAACCCTAATCCTAACCCTAACCCGAATCCTAACACTAACCCGAACCCTAACCCTAAACCTAACCCGAACCCGAACCCCAAACCTAACCCTAACCCGAACGCGAACCCTAACCCTAACCCGAACCCTAAACCTATCCCTAACCCTAACCCGAACCCTAACCCTAACACTAACCCGAACCCTCACCCGACCCTAACCCTAAACCTAACCCGAAACCCGACCCTAACCCTAGCCCGAACCCGAACCCTAACACTAACCCTAAACCGAACCCTAACCCTAACCCGAACCCTAACCCTAACCCTAACCCTAACCCTAACCCTAACCCTAACCCGAAACCTAACCTTAACCCTAACCCGACCCCTAACCCGAACCCTAACACGAACCCTAAACCTAACCCTAACCCTAACCCTAACCCGAACTCTAACCCTAACCCTAACCCAAACCCTAACCCTAACCCGAACCCTAACCCGAACCCTAACCCGAACCCTAACCCTAACCCTAACCCGAACCCTAACCCTAACGCGAACCCTAACCGTAACCCGAACCCTAACCCTAACACTAACCCTAACCCTAAACTGAACCCTAACCCTAACCCTAACCCGAACCCTAACCCGAAACCTAACCCTAACCCTAACCTGAACACTAACCCCTAACCCCAACCCGAAACCGAACCCTAACCCGAACCCTAACCCTAAACCTAACCCGAAACCTAACCCTAACCTGAACCCTAAACCTAAACCTAACCCGAACCCTAACCCTAACCCTAACCCAAACCCTAACCGTAACCCGAACCCTAAACCTAACCCGAACCCTAACCCTAACCCGAACCATAACCCTAACCCTAACCCGAACCATAACCCGAACCCTAACCCTAACCCTAACCTGACACTAACCCCTAACCCTAAACCGAACCCGAACCCTAACCCAAACCCTAACCCTAACCCTAACCCGAACCCTAACCCTAACCCTAACCCTAAACCTAACCCTAACCCGAAACCTAACCCTAACCCTAACTCTAACCCTAAACCTAACCCTAACCCGAAACCTAACCCTAACCCTAACCCTAACCCTAAACCTAACCCTAACCCGAAACCTAACCCTAACCCTAACCTGAACACTAACCACTAACCCCAATCGAACCCGAACCCTAACCCGAACCCTAACCCTAACCCTAACCTGAAACCTAACCCTAACCTGAAACCTAAACCTAACCCTAACCCGAACCCTAACCCTAACCCTAACCCAAACCCTAATCGTAACCCGAACCCTAAACCTAACACGAACCCTAACCCTAACCCTAAACCGAACCATAACCCTAACCCTAACCCGAACCCTAACCCGAACCCTAACCCTAACCCTAACCTGAACACTAACCCCTAACCCTAACCCGAACCAGAACCCTAAACCTAACCCTAAACCGAACCCTAAACCTAACCCTAACCCTAAACCTAACCCTAACCCGAACCCTAACCCTAACCCTAACATTAACCCTAAACCTAACCCTAACCCGAACCCTAACCCTAACCCGAACCCTAACCCGAACCCTAACCAGAACCCTAACCCTAACCCTAACTTAACCCTAATCCGAACCCTAACCCTAATCCTAACCCTAACCCTAACACTAACCCCTAACCCTAACCCGAAACCTAAACCTAACCCTAACCCGAACCCGAAACCTAACCCCTAACCCTAACCCGAACCCGAACCCTAAACCTAACACTAACCCTAACCCTAACCCGAACCCTAAAACTAACCCAAACCCTAACCCTAACCAAAACACTAACCCGAACCCGAACCCTAACCCGAACCCTAACCCTAACCCTAACCCGAACCCTAACCCTAACACGAACCCTAACCCTAACCCGAACCCGAACCCTAACCCTAAACCTAACCCACACCCTAACCCTAACCCGAACCCGAACGCTATCCGAACCCGAAACCTAACCCTAATCCTAACCCTAACCCTAACCCTAACCCTAACCCCAACCCTAACACTAACACTAACCCTAACACTAACCCGAACCCTAACCCTAACCCGAACCCGAACCCTAACTCTATCCCTAACCCTAAACCTAACCCTAACCCAAACCCTAACCCTAACCCGAACACGAAACCTAACCCTAACCCTAACCCTAACCCTAACCCCAACCCTAACACTAACACTAACCCTAACCCTAACCCGAACAGTAAACCTAACCCGAAACCTAACCCTAAACCTAACCCGAAACCGAACCCTAACCCTAACCCCTAACCCGAACCCTAACCCTAACCTGAACCCTAACCCTAACCCGAACCCTAACCTAACCCTAATCCGAACCCTAACCCTAAACCTAACCCTAACCCGAACCCGAACCCTAACCCTAACCCTAACCCCTAACCCGAACCCTAAATCTAACCCTAACCCGAACCCAAACCCTAACCCTAACCCGAATCCTAACCCTATCCCTAACCCGAACCCTAACCCGAAACCTAACCATAACCCTAACCCTAACCCAAACCCTAAAACTAACCCTAACCCGAAACCGAACCCGAACCCTAACCCTAACCCTAACTCTAACCCAAACCCTAACCCGAACACTAACTCGAACCATAACCCTAACCTGAACCCTAACCCGAACCCGAACCCTAACCCTAAACCTAACCCGAACCCTAACCCTAACCCTAACCCGAACCCTAACCCTAACCCTAACCCTAACCCTAACCCTAAACCGAACCCTAACCCTAACCCTAACCCGACCCCTAACCCGAACCCTAACACGAACCCTAACCCTATCACGAACCCTAACCCTAACCCTAACACTAACACTAACCCGAGCCCTAACCCTAACCCGAACCCTAACCCTAACCCTAACCCGAACCCTAACCCTAACCCTAACCCGAACCCTAACCCTAACCCTAACCCGAACCCTAACCCTAAACCTAACCCTAAACCTAACCCTAACCCGAACCCTAACCCTAACCCTAACTCTAACCCTAAACCTAACCCTAACCCGAACCCTAACCCTAAAACGAACCCTAAACCGAACCCTAAACAGAACCCTAACCCTAACCCTATCCTAACCCTAATCCGAACCCTAACCCTAACCCTAACCCTAACCCTAACACTAACACCTAACCCTAACCCTAACCCTAACCCTAACCCTAACCCGAACCCTAACCGTAACCCGAACCCTAACCGTAACACGAACCATAACCCTAAACCTAACCCTAACCTGAACCCTAACCCTAACACTAACCCGAACCCTAACCCGAACCCTAACCCTAACCCTAACCTGAACACTAACCCCTAACCCCAACCCGAACCCGAACCCTAACCCGAACCCTAACCCTAACCCTAACCCGAACCCTAACCCTAACCTGAACCCTAAACCTAACCCTAACCCGAACCATAACCCTAACCCTAACCCGAACCCTAACCGTAACCCGATCCCTAACCCTAACCCTAACCCTAACCCGAACACTACCCCTAACCCTAACCCGAACCCTAACCCGAACCGTACCCCTAACCCTAACCTGAACACTAACACCTAACCCTAACCCGAACCCGAACCCTAACCCGAAACCTAACCCTAACCCTAACCCGAACCCTAACCCTAAACCTAACCCTAAACCTAACCTTAACCCGAACCCTAACCCTAACCCTAACTCTAACCCTAAACCTAACCCTAACCCGAACACTAACCCTAACCCGAACCCTAAACAGAACCCTAACCCTAACCCTAACCTAACCCTAAACCGAACCCTAACCCTAACCCTAACCCTAACCCTAACCCTAACCCTAACACTAACACCTAACCCTAACCCGAAACCTAACCCTAACCCTAACCCGAACCCGAACCCTAACCCCTAACCCTAACCCGAACCCGAACCCTAAAACTAACCCTAACCCTAACCCTAACCCGAACCCTAACCCTAACCCGAACCCTAACCCTAACCCTAACACTAACCCGAACCCGAACCCTAACCCGAACCCTAACCCTAACCCTAACCCGAACCCTAACCCTAACACGAACCCTAACCCTAACCCGAACCCGAACCCTAACCCTAAACCTAACCCGCACCCTAACCCTAAACCGAACCCGAACTTTATCCGAACCCGAAACCTAACCCTAATCCTAACCCTAACCCTAACCCTAAACCTAATCTCAACCCTAACACTAACACTAACCCTAACACTAACCCGAACCCTAACCCTAACCCGAACCCGAACCCTAACTCTAACCCTAACCCTAAACCTAACCCTAACCCAAACCCTAACCCTAACCCGAACCCGAAACCTAACCCTAACCCTAACCCTAACCCTAACACCAAACCTAAACCTAACACTAACCCTAACACTAACCCGAACCCTAACCCTAACCCTAACACTAACACTAACCCGAACACGAACCCTAACCCGAACCCTACCCCTAACCCTAATCCGAACACTAATCCTAACCCTAAACCTAACACTAACCCGAACCCGAACCCTAACCTTAACCCTAAACCGAACCCTAACCCTAACCCGAACCCTGACCCTAACCCGAAACCTAACCCTAACCCTAACCAGAACCCGAACCCGAACCCTAACCCTAACCCTAACCCGAACCCTAACACTAACCTGAACCCTAACCCTAACCCTAACCCGAACCGTAACCCTAACCCTAACCCGAACCCTAACCCTAACCCGAACCCTAACCCTAAACTGAACCCTAACCCTAACCCTAACCCGAACCCTAACCCGAAACCTAACCCTAACCCTAACCTGAACACTAACCACTAACCCCAACCCGAACCCGAACCCTAACCCGAACCCTAACCCTAACCCTAACCTGAAACCTAACCCTAACCTGAACCCTAAACCTAACCCTAACCCGAACCCTAACCCTAACCCTAACCCAAACCCTAATCGTAACCCGAACCCTAAACCTAACCCGAACCCTAACCCTAACCCTAAACCGAACCATAACCCTAACCCTAACCTGAACCCTAACCCGAACCCTAACCCTAACCCTAACCTGAACACTAACCCCTAACCCTAACCCGAACCCGAACCCTAACCCGAACCCTAACCCTAACCCTAAACCGAACCCTAAACCTAACCCTAACCCTAAACCTAACCCTAACCCGAACCCTAACCCTAACCCTAACTCTAACCCTAAACCTAACCCTAAACCTAACCCTAACCCTAACCCTAACCCGAACCCTAACCCGAACCCTAACCAGAACCCTAACCCTAACCCTAACCTAACCCTAATCCGAACCCTAACCCTAATCCTAACCCTAACCCTAACACTAACCCCTAACCCTAACCCGAAACCTAACCCTAAACCTAACCCGAACCCGAACCCTAACCCCTAACCCTAACCCGAAACCAAACCCTAAACCTAACCCTAACCCTAACCCTAATCCGAACCCGAACCCTAACCCGAACCCGAACCCTAACCCTAACCCTAACCCTAACCCGAACCCTAACCCTAACACGAATCCTAACCCTTACCCGAACCCGAACCCTAACCCTAACCCTAAACCTAACCCGCACCCTAAACCTAACCCGAACCCGAACCCTAACCCTAACCCTAACCCTAAACCTAACCCTAACCCGAAACCTAACCGTAACCCGAACCCGAAACCTAAACCTAACCCTAACCCTAACCCTAACCCCAACCCTAACACTAACACTAACCCTAAACCTAACCCGAACACTAAACCTAACCCGAACCCTAACCCTAAACCTAACCCGAAACCGAACCCTAACCCTAACCCCTAACCCGAACCCTAACCCTAACCTGAACCCTAACCCTAACCCGAACCCTAACCTAACCCTAATCCGAACCCTAACCCTAAACCTAACCCTAACCCGAACCCGAACCCTAACCCTAAACCTAACCCGAACCCTAACCCTAAACCGAACCCGAACCCTAACCCTAACCCGAAAACTAACCCGTACCCAACCCTAACCCGAACCCTAACCCTAACCCGAACCCTAACCCTAACCCTGACCCTAACCCGAAACATAAACCTAACCCGAAGCCTAACCCTAAACCTAACCCGAACCCTAACCCGAACCCTAAACCTAACCCTAACCCGAACCCTAACCCTAACCCGAACCCTAACCCTAACCCTAACCGAACCCTCACCTTAACCCTAACCCGAACCCTAACCGTAACCCGAACCCTAAACCTAACCCTAAACCTAACCCTAACCCGAACCCTAACCCTAACCCTAACGCGAACCCTAACCCGAACCCTAACACTAACCCTAACCTGAACACTAATCCCTAACCTTAACCCGAACCCGAACCCTAACCCGAATCCTAACACTAACCCTATCACGAACCCTAACCCTAACACTAACCCTAACACTAACCCGAGCCCTAACCCTAACCCGAACCCTAACCCTAACCCTAACCCGAACCCTAACCCTAACCCTAACCCGAACCCTAACCCTAACCCTAACCCGAACCCTAACCCTAAACCTAACACTAAACCTAACCCTAACCCGAACCCTAACTCTAACCCTAACTCTAACCCTAAACCTAACCCTAACCCGAACCCTAACCCTAACCCGAACCCTAACCCGAACCCTAAACAGAACCCTAACCCTAACCCTAACCTAACCCTAATCCGAACCCTAACCCTAACCCTAACCCTAACCCTAACACTAACACCTAACCCTAACCCGAAACCTAACCCTAACCCTAACCCGAACCCGAACCCTAACCCCTAACCCTAACCCGAACCCGAACCCTAAACCTAACCCTAACCCTAACCCTAACCCGAACCCGAACCCTAACCCTAACCCGAACCCTAACCCTAACCCTAACACTAACCCAAACCCGAACCCTAACCCGAACCCTAACCCTAACCCTAACCCGAACCCTAACCCTAACACGAACCCTAACCCTAACCCGAACCTGAACCCTAACCCTAACCCTAAACCTAACCCGCACCCTAACCCTAACCCGAAACCGAACGCTAACCGAACCCGAAACCTAACCCTAATCCTAACCCTAACCCTAACCCTAACCCCAACCTCACACTAACACTAACCCTAACACTAACCCGAACCCTAACCCTAACCCCAACCCGAACCCTAACTCTAACCCTAACCCTACACCTAACCCTAACCCAAACCCTAACCCTAACCCGAACCCGAAACCTAACACTACCCCTAACCCTAACCCTAACCCTAACACCAAACCTAACCCTAACACTAACCCTAAAACAAACCCGAACCCTAACCCTAACCCGAACCCAAACCCGAACCCTAACCAGAACCCTAACCCTAACCTAACCCTAATCCGAACCCTAACCCTAATCCTAACCCTAACCCTAACACTAACACCTAACCCTAACTCGAAATCAACCCTAACCCTAACCCGAACCCGAAACCTAACCCCTAACCCTAACCCGAACCCGAAACCGAACCCTAAACCTAACCCTAACCCTAACCCTAACCCGAAACCGAACCCTAACGCTAACCCGAACCCTAACCCTAATCCTAACCCTAACCCTAAACCGAACCCTAACCCTAACACGAACCCTAAACCTAACCCGAACCCGAACCCTAACCCTAACCCTAAAACTAACCCGCACCCTAACCCTAACCCGAATCCGAACCCTAACCCTAACCCTAAACCTAACCCTAACACGAAACCTAACCCTAACCCGAACCCGAAACCTAACCCTAACCCTAACCCTAACCCGAACCCTAACCCCAACCCTAACACTAACACTAACCCTAACCCTAACCCGAACACTAAACCTAACCCGAACCCTAACCCAAAACCTAACCCGAAACCGAACCCTAACCCTAACCCCTAACCCGAACCCTAACCCTAAACCGAACCCTAACCCTAACCCGAACCCTAACCTAAACCTAATCCGAACCCTAACCCTAAACCGAAAACTAACCCGAACCCGAACCCTAACCCGAACCCTAACCCTAACCCTAACCCAAACCCTAACCCTAACCCTAGCCCGAACCCGAACCCGAACCCTAACCCTAACCCTAACTCTAACCCTAAAACTAACCCGACCCCTAAACCGAACCCTAACACGAACCCTAACCCTAACCCTAACCCTAACCCTAACCCCAACCCTAACACTAACACTAACCCTAACCCTAACCCGAACACTAAACCTAACCCGAACCCTAACCCTAACCCTAACCCGAAACCGAACCCTAACCCTAACCCCAACCCGAACCCTAACCCTAAACCGAACCCTAACCCTAACCCGAACCCTAACCTAAACCTAATCCGAACCCTAACCCTAAACCTAAACCTAACCCGAACCCGAACCCTAACCCAAACCCTAACCCTAACCCTAACTCAAACACTAACCCTAACCCTAACCCGAACCCGAACCCGAACCCTAACCCTAACCCTAACTCTAACCCTAAACCTAACCCGACCCCTTACCCGAACCCTAACACGAACCCTAACCCTAACCCTATCCCTAAACCGAACCCTAACCCTAAACCTAACCCGAACTCTAACACTAACCATAACCCGAACCCTAACCTTAACCCGAACCCTAACCCGAAACCTAACCCTAACCCTAACCCGAACCCTAACCCTAACCCGAACCCTAACCCTAACCCTAACCCGACCCCTAACCCGAACCCTAACACGAACCCTAAACCTAACCCTAAACCTAACCCTAACCCGAACTCTAACCCTAACCCTAACCCGAACCCTAACCCTAACCCGAACCCTAAACTGAACCCTAACCCTAACCCTAACCCGAACCCTAACCCTAACCCAAACCCTAACCCGAACCCTAACCCGAACCCTAACCCTAACCCTAACCCGAACCCTAACCGTAACCGGAACACTAACCGTAACACGAACCATAACCCTAACCCTAACCCTAACCTGAACCCTAACCCTAACCCTAACCCGAACCCTAAACCGAACCCTAACCCTAACCCTAACCTGAACACTAACCCCTATCCCAAACCCGAACCCGAACCCTAACCCGAACCCTAACCCTAACCCTAACCCTAACCCCAACCCTAAAACTAACACTAACCCTAACACTAACCCGAACCCTAACCCTAACCCGAACCCGAACCCTAACTCTAACCCTAACCCTAAACCTAACCCTAACCCAAACCCTAACCCTAACCCGAACCCGAAACCTAACCCTAACCCTAACCCTAACCCTAACCCTAACCCTAACACCAAACCTAAACCTAACACTAACCCTAACACTAACCCGAACCCTAACCCTAACCCTAACCCTAACACTAACCCGAACACGAACCCTAACACTAACCCTAATCCGAAC
>JAVLSZ010000125.1:527500-530000 GCA_032313775.1 Urocyon cinereoargenteus
ACCCGAACCCTAACCCTAACCCTAACCCTAACCCTAACCCAACACCAAACTTAAACCTAACACTAACCCTAACACTAACCCGAACCCTAACCCTAACCCTAACCCTAACACTAACCGGAACACGAACCCTAACCCGAACCCTACCCCTAACCCTAATCAGAACACTAACCCTAACCCTAAACCTAACACTAACCCGAAACCGAACGCTAACCTTAACACTAAACCGAACCCTAACCCTAACCCGAACCCTAACCCTAACCCGAAACCTAACCCTAACCCTAACCAGAACCCGAACCCGAACCCTAACACTAACCCTAACCCGAACCCTTACCCTAACCTGAACCCTAACCCTAACCCTAACCCGAACCCTAACCCTAACCCTAACCCGAACCCTAACACTAACCCGAACCCTAACCCTAAACTGAACCCTAACCCTAACCCTAACCCGAACCCTAACCCGAAACCTAACCCTAACCCTAACATGAACACTAACCCCTAACCCCAACCCGAACCCGAACCCTAACCCGAACCCTAACCCTAACCCTAACCGAAACCTAACCCTAACCTGAACCCTAAACCTAACCCTAACCCGAACCCTAACCCTAACCCTAACCCAAACCCTAATCGTAACCCGAACCCTAAACCTAACACGAACCCTAACCCTAAACCTAACCCGAACCATAACCCTAACCCTAACCCGAACCCTAACCCGAACCCTAACCCTAACCCTAACCTGAACACTAACCTCTAACCCTAACCCGAACCCGAACCCTAACCCGAACCCTAACCCTAACCCTAACCCGAAACCGAACCCTAACCCTAACCACTAACCCGAACCCTAACCCTAAACCGAACCATAACCCTAACCCGAACCCTAACCTAAACCTAATCCGAACCCTAACCCTAAACCTAAACCTAACCCGAATCCGAACCCTAACCCGAAACTTAACCCGAACCCTAACCCGAACCCTAACCCTAACCCTAACCCGAACCCTAACCCTAACCCGAACCCTAACCCTAACCCCAACCCGACCCCTAACCCGAACCCTAACACGAACCCTAACCCTAACCCAAACCCTAACCCGATCCCTAACCCGAACCCTAACCCTAACCCTAACCGAACCCTAACCGTAACCCGATCCCTAACCGTAACACGAACCATAACCCTAACCCTAACCCTAAACTGAACGCTAACCGTAACCCTAACCCGAACCCTAACCCGAACCCTAACCCTAACCCTAACCTGAACACTAACCCCTAACCCCAACCCGAACCCGAACCCTAACCCGAACCCTAACCCTAACCCTAACCCGAACCCTAACCCTAAACTGAGCCCTAAACCTAACCCTAACCCGAACCCTAACCCTAACCCTAACCCGAACCCTAACCGTAACCCGAAACCTAACCCTAACCCTAACCCTAACCCGAACACTAACCCAAACCCTAACCCGAACCTTAACCCGAACCCTACCCCTAACCCTAACCCGAACCCTAACCCTAACACAAACTCTAGCCCTAACCCGAACCCTAACCCTAAACCTAACCCGCACCCTAACCCTAACCCGAACCCTAACCCTAACCCTAACTCTAACCCTAAACCTAACCCTAAACCGAAACCTAACCCTAACCCGAACCCTAACCCGAACCCTAAACAGAACCCTAACCCTAACCCTAACCTAACCCTAATCCGAACCCTAACCCTAACCCTAACCCTAACCCAAACCCTAACACTAACACCTAAACCTAACCCGAAACCTAACCCTAACCCTAACCCGAACCCGAACCCTAACCCCTAACCCTAACCCGAACCCGAACCCTAAACCTAACCCTAACCCTAACCCAAACCCGAACCCTAACCCTAACCCGAACCCTAACCCTAAACCTAACACTAACCCGAACCCGAACGCTAACCCGTACCCTAACCCTAACCCTAACCCGAACCCTAACCCTAACACGAACCCGAACCCTAACCCGAACCCGAACCCTAACCCTAAACCTAACCCGCACCCTAACCCTTACCCGAACCCGAACCCTATCCGAACCCGAAACCTAACCCTATTCCTAACCCTAACCCTAACCCTAACCCTAACCCCAACCCTAAAACTAACACTAACCCTAACACTAACCCGAACCCTAACCCTAACCCGAACCCGAACCCTAACTCTAACCCTAACCCTAAACCTAACCCTAACCCAAACCATAACCCTAACCCGAACCCGAAACCTAACCCTAACCCTAACCCTAACCCTAACCCTAACACCAAACCTAAACCTAACACTAACCCTAACACTAACCCGAACCCTAAACCTAACCCTAACCCTAACACTAACCCGAACACGAACCCTAACCCGAACCCTACCCCTAACCCTAATCCGAACACTAACCCTAACCCTAAACCTAACACTAACCCGAACCCGAACCCTAACCTTAACCCTAAACCGAACCCTAACCCGAACCCGAACCCTAACCCTAACCCGAAACCTAACCCTAACCCTAACCA
>JAVLSZ010000125.1:535000-537500 GCA_032313775.1 Urocyon cinereoargenteus
GTAACCCGAACCCTAACCGTAACACGAACCATAACCCTAACCCTAACCCTAAACTGAACCCTAACCCTAACCCTAACCCGAACCCTAACCAAACCCTAACCCTAACCCTAACCTGAACACTAACCCCTAACCCCAACCCGAACCCGAACCCTAACCCGAACCCTAACCCTAACCCTAACCCGAACCCTAACCCTAAACTGAGCCCTAAACCTAACCCTAACCCGAACCCTAACCCTAACACTAACCCGAACCCTAACCGTAACCCGAACCCTAACCCTAACCCTAACCCTAACCCGAACACTAACCCTAACCCTAACCCGAACCCTAACCCGAACCCTACCCCTAACCCTAACCCGAACCCTAACCCTAACACAAACTCTAACCCTAACCCGAACCCTAACCCTAAACCTAACCCGCACCCTAACCCTAACCCGAACCCTAACCCTAACCCTAACTCTAACCCTAAACCTAACCCTAAACCGAAGCCTAACCCTAACCCGAACCCTAACCCGAACCCTAAACAGAACCCTATCCCTAACCCTAACCTAACCCTAATCCGAACCCTAACCCTAACCCTAACCCTAACACTAACACCTAACCCTAACCCGAAACCTAACCCTAACCCTAACCCGAACCCGAACCCTAACCCCTAACCCTAACCCGAACCCGAACCCTAAACCTAACCCTAACCCTAACCCTAACCCTAACCCGAACCCTAACCCTAACCCGAACCCTAACCCTAAACCTAACACTAACCCGAACCCGAACCCTAACCCGTACCCTAACCCTAAACCTAACCCGAACCCTAACCCTAACACGAACCATAACCCTAACCCGAACCCGAACCCTAATCCTAAACCTAACCCGCACCCTAACCCTTACCCGAACCCGAACCCTATCCGAACCCGAAACCTAACCCTAATCCTAACCCTAACCCTAACCCTAACCCTAACCCCAACCCTAAAACTAACACTAACCCTAACACTATCCCGAACCCTAACCCTAACCCGAACCCGAACCCTAACTCTAACCCTAACCCTAAACCTAACCCTAACCCAAACCCTAACCCTAACCGGAACCCGAAACCTAACCCTAACCCTAACCCTAACCCTAACCCTAACCCTAACCCTAACACCAAACCTAAACCTAACACTAACCCTAACACTAACCCGAACCCTAAACCTAACCCTAACCCTAAACTAACCCAAACACGAACCCTAACCCGAACCCTACCCCTAACCCTAATCCGAACACTAACCCTAACCCTAAACCTAACACTAACCCGAACCCGAACCCTAACCTTAACCCTAAACCGAACCCTAACCCGAACCCGAACCCTAACCCTAACCCCAAACCTAACCCTAACCCTAACCAGAATCCGAACCCGAACCCTAACCCTAACCCTAACCCGAACCCTAACCCTAACCTGAACCCTAACCCTAACCCTAACCCGAACCCTAACCCTAACCCTAACCCGAACCCTAACCCTAACCCGAACCCTAATACTAAACTGAACCCTAACCCTAACCCTAACCCGAACCCTAACCCGAAACCTAACCCTAACCCTAACCTGAACACTAACCCCTAACCCCAACCCGAACCCGAACCCTAACCCGAACCCTAACCCTAATCGAAACCTAACCCTAACCTGAACCCTAAACCTAACCCTAACCCGAACCCTAACCCTAACCCTAACCCAAACCCTAATCGTAACCCGAACCCTAAACCTAACACGAACCCTAACCCTAACCCTAACCCGAACCATAACCCTAACCCTAACCCGAAACCTAACCCGAACCCTAACCCTAACCCTAACCTGAACACTAACCCTTAACCCTAACCCGAACCCGAATCCTAACCCGAACTCTAACCCTAACCCTAAACCGAACCCTAACCCTAACCCTAACCCTAAACCTAACCCTAACCCGAACCCTAACCCTAACCCTAACTCTAACCCTAAACCTAACCCTAACCCGAACCCTAACCCTAACCCGAACCCTAACCCGAACCCTAACCAGAACCCTAACCCTAACCCTAACCTAACCCTAATCCGAACCCTAAACCTAACCCTAACCCTAACCCTAACCCTAACACTAACCCCTAACCCTAACCCGAAACCTAACCCTAACCCTAACCCGAACCCGAACCCTAACCCCTAACCCTAACCCGAACCCGAACCCTAAACCTAACCCTAACCCTAACCCTAAGCCGAAACCGAACCCTAACCCTAACCCAAACCCCAACCCTAACCCTAACCCTAACCCTAACCCGAACCCTAACCCTAACACGAACCCTAACCCTTACCCGAACCCGAACCCTAACCCTAACCCTAAACCTAACCCGCACCCTAACCCTAACCCGAACCCGAACCCTAACCCTAACCCTAACCCTAAACCTAACCCTAACCCGAAACCTAATCCTAACCCGAACCCGTAACCTAACCCTAACCCTAACCCTAACCCTAACCCTAACCCCAACCCTAACACTAACACTAACCATA
>JAVLSZ010000125.1:545000-657500 GCA_032313775.1 Urocyon cinereoargenteus
CCTAACCCTAACCCGAACACTAACCCTAACCCTAACCCGAACCTTAACCCGAACCCTACCCCTAACCCTAACCCGAACACTAACCCTAACACAAACTCTAACCCTAACCCGAACCCTAACCCTAAACCTAACCCGCACCCTAACCCTAACCCGAACCCTAACCCTAACCCTAATTCTAACCCTAAACCTAACCCTAAACCGAAACCTAACCCTAACCCGAACCCTAACCCGAACCCTAAACAGAACCCTAACCCTAACCCTAACCTAACCCTAATCCGAACCCTAACCCTAACCCTAACCCTAACCCAAACCCTAACACTAACACCTAAACCTAACCCGAAACCTAACCCTAACCCTAACCCGAACCCGAACCCTAACCCCTAAACCTAACCCGAACCCGAACCCTAAACCTAACCCTAACCCTAACCCAAACCCGAAACCTAACCCTAACCCGAACCCTAACCCTAAACCTAACACTAACCCGAACCCGAACGCTAACCCGTACCCTAACCCTAACCCTAAC
Organism: Urocyon cinereoargenteus; assembly: GCA_032313775.1. Classification (NCBI taxonomy): domain Eukaryota; kingdom Metazoa; phylum Chordata; class Mammalia; order Carnivora; family Canidae; genus Urocyon; species Urocyon cinereoargenteus. The sequence continues at coordinate 545,524 of JAVLSZ010000125.1, forward strand.
CCGAACCCGAACCCTAACCCTAAACCTAACCCGCACCCTAACCCTTACCCGAACACGAACCCTATCCGAACCCGAAACCTAACCCTATTCCTAACCCTAACCCTAACCCTAACCCTAACCCCAACCCTAAAACTAACACTAACCCTAACACTAACCCGAACCCTAACCCTAACCCGAACCCGAACCCTAACTCTAACCCTAACCCTAAACCTAACCCTAACCCAAACCCTAACCCTAACCCGAACCCGAAACCTAACCCTAACCCTAACGCTAACCCTAACCCTAACACCAAACCTAAACCTAACACTAACCCTAACACTAACCCGAACCCTAAACCTAACCCTAACCCTAACACTAACCCGAACACGAACCCTAACCCGAACCCTACCCCTAACCCTAATCCGAACACTAACCCTAACCCTAAACCTAACACTAACCCGAACCCGAACCCTAACCTTAACCCTAAACCGAACCCTAACCCGAACCCGAACCCTAACCCTAACCCGAAACCTAACCCTAACCCTAACCAGAACCCGAACACGTACCCTAACCCTAACCCTAACCCAAACCCTAATCGTAACCCGAACCCTAAACCTAACACGAACCCTTACCCTAACCCTAACCCGAACCATAACCCTAACCCTAACCCGAACCCTAACTCTAACCCTAACCCGAACCCTAACCCTAACCCGAACCCTAACACTAAACTGAACCCTAACCCTAACCCTAACCCGAACCCTAACCCGAACCCTAACCCTCACCCTAACCTGAACACTAACCCCTAACCCCAACCCGAACCCGAACCCTAACCCGAACCCTAACCCTAACCCTAACCGAAACCTAACCCTAACCTGAACCCTAAACCTAACCCTAACCCGAACCCTAACCCTAACCCGAACCCGAAACCTAACACTAACCCTAACCCTAACCCTAACCCTAACACCAAACCTAACCCTAACACTAACCCTAAAACTAACCCGAACCCTAACCCTAACCCGAACCCTAACCCGAACCCTAACCAGAACCCTAAACCTAACCTAACCCTAATCCGAACCCTAACCCTAATCCTAACCCTAACCCTAACACTAACACCTAACCCTAACTCGAAATCAACCCTAACCCTAACCCGAACCCGAACCCTAACCCCTAACCCTAACCCGAACCCGAAACCGAACCCTAAACCTAACCCTAACCCTAACCCTAACCCTAACCCGAACCCGAACCCTAACGCTAACCCGAACCCTAACCCTAACCCTAACCCTAACCCTAAACCGAACCCTAACCCTAACACGAACCCTAAACCTAACCCGAACCCGAACCCTAACCCTAACCCTAAACCTAACCCGCACCCTAACCCTAACCCGAATCCGAACCCTAACCCTAACCCTAAACCTAACCCTAACCCAAAACCTAACCCTAACCCGAACCCGAAACCTAACCCTAACCCTTACCCTAACCCTAACCCCAACCCTAACACTAACACTAACCCTAACCCTAACCCGAACACTAAACCTAACCCGAACCCTAACCCTAAACCTAACCCGAAACCGAACCCTAACCCTAACCCCTAACCCGAACCCTAACCCTAAACCGAACCCTAACCCTAACCCTAACCCAAACCCTAACCCTAACCCTAGCCCGAACCCGAACCCTAACCCTAACCCTAAACCTAACCCGCACCCTAACCCTAACCCGAACCCGAACGCTAACCGAACCCGAAACCTAACCCTAATCCTAACCCTAACACTAACCCTAACCCCAACCCTCACACTAACACTAACCCTAACACTAACCCGAACCCTAACCCTAACCCCAACCCGAACCCTAACTCTAACCCTAACCCTACACCTAACCCTAACCCAAACCCTAACCCTAAACCGAACCCGAAACCTAACACTAACCCTAACCCTAACCCTAACCCTAACACCAAACCTAACCCTAACACTAACCCTAAAACTAACCCGAACCCTAACCCTAACCCTAACCCTAACACTAACTCGAACACGAACCCTAACCCGAACCCTACCCCTAACCCTAATCCGAACACTAACCCTAACCCTAAACCTAACACTAACCCGAACCCGAACCCTAACCTTAACCCTAAACCGAACCCTAACCCTAACGCGAACCCTAACCCTAACCCGAAACCTAACCCTAACCCTAACCAGAACCCGAACCCGAACCCTAACCCTAACCCTAACCCGAACCCTAAACCTAACCTGAACCCTAACACTAACCCTAACCCGAACCCTAACCCTAACCCAAACCCGAACCCTAACCCTAACCCGAACCCTAACCCTAAACCGAACCCGAACCCGAAACCTAAACCTAACCCGAACCCTAACCCTAACCCTAACCCTAACCCGAACCCTAACCCAAACCCGAACCCTAACACGAACCCGAACCCTAACCCTATCCCGCACACGAACCCTAACCCTAACCCGAACCCTAACCCTAACCCTAACCCGAACCCTAAACCTAACCCTAACCCGAACCCTAACCCTAACCCGAAACCTAACCTTAACCCTAACCCGAATCCTAACCCTAACCCTAACCCGAACCCTAACCCGAACCATAACCCTAACCCTAACCCTAACCCTAACTCGAACCCTAACCCTAACCCGAACCCTAACCCTAACCCTAACCCGAACACTAACCCTAAACCTAACCCTAACCTTAATCCGAAACCTAACGCTAATCCGAACCCTAAACCTAACCCTAAACCTAACCCTAACCCTAAACACTAACCCTAACCCTAACCCGAATCCTAACCCTAACCCTAACCCTAACCCGAACCCAAACCCTAACCCTAACCCTAACCCTAACCCGAATCCTAAACCTAACCCGAACACTAACCCTAAACCTAAACCGAACCCGAACCCCAACCCTAACCCAAACCGAACCCGAACCCTAACCCTAACCCGAACCCTAAACCTAACCCTAAACCTAACCCGAACCCTAACCCTAACCCTAACCCGAACCCTCACCCGAACCGAACCCTAACCCTAACCCGAAACCCAACCCTAACCCTAGCTCGAACCCGAACCCTAACACTAACTCTAACCCTACCCCTAAGCCGAACCCTAACACGAACCCTAAACCTAACCCTAACCCTAACCCTAACCCGAACTCTAACCCTAACCCTAACCCAAAACCTAACCCTAAACCGAACCCTAAACCGAACCCTAACCTTAACCTAACCCGAACCCTAAACCTAACCCAAACCCTAACCCTAACCTTAACCCGAACCCTAACCCTAACCCTAACCCTAACCCGAACCCTAACCGTAACCCGAACCCTAACCGTAACCCGAACCCTAACCCTAACCCTAACTCTAACCCTAAACTGAACCCTAACCCTAACCCTAACCCGAACCCTAACCCGAACCCTAACCCTAACCCTAACCTGAACACTAACACCTAACACCAACCCGAACCCGAACCCTAACCCGAACCCTAACCCTAATTCTAACACTAACCCGAAACCTAACCCTAACCTGAACCCTAAACCTAACCCAAACCCGATCCCTAACCCTAAACCTAACCCAAACCCTAACCATAACCCGAACCCTAACCCTAACCCGAACCCTAACCCTAAACCTAACCCTAAACCTAACCCTAACCCGAACCCTAACCCTAACCCTAACTCTAACCCTAAACCTAACCCTAACCCGAACCCTAACCCTAACCCGAACCCTAACCCGAACCCTAAACAGAACCCTAACCCTAACCCTAACCTAACCCTAATCCGAAACCTAACCCTAACCCTAACCCTAACCCTAACACTAACACCTAACCCTAACCCGAAACCTAACCCTAACCCTAACCCGAACCCGAACCCTAACCCCTAACCCTAACCCGAACCCGAACCCTAAACCTAACCCTAAACCTAACCCTAACCCGAACCCGAACCCTAACCCTAACCCGAAACCTAACCCTAACCCTAACACTAACCCGAACCCGAACCCTAACCCGAACCCTAACCCTAACCCTAACCCGAACCCTAACCCTAACACGAACCCTAACCCTAACCCGAACCCGAACCCTAACCCTAACCCTAAACCTAACCCGCACCCTAACCCTAACCCGAACCCGAACCCTAAACCTAACCCTAACACTAACCCTAACCCTAACCTAAACCTAATCCGAACCCTAACCCTAAACCTAAACCTAACCCGAACCCGAACCCTAACCCGAACCCTAACCCTAACCCTAACCCAAAACCTAACCCTAACCCTAACACGAACCCGAACCCGAACCCTAACCCTAACCCTAACTCTAACCCTAACCCTAACCCGACCCCTAACCCGAACCCTAACACGAACCCTAACCCTAACCCTAACCCTAACCCGAACCCTAACCCTAACCCTAACCCGAACCCTAGCCCGAACCCGAACCCTAACCCTAACCCTAACCCGAACCCTAACCCTAAACCGAACCCGAACCCTAACCCTAACCCGACAACTAACCCGAACCCAACCCTAACCCGAACCCTAACACTAACCCGAACCCTAACCCTAAACCTGACCCTAACCCGAAACATAAACCTAACCCGAACCCTAACTCTAAACCTAACCCGAACCCTAACCCGAACCCTAACCCTAACCCTAACCCTAACCCGAACCCTAACCCTAACCCGAACCCTAACCCTAACCCTAACCCGAACCCTCACCTTAACCCTAACCCTAACCCTAACCGTAACCCGAACCCTAAACCTAACCCTAAACCTAACCCAAACCCGAACCCTAACCCTAACCATAACGCGAACCCTAACCCGAACCCTAACACTAACCCTAACCTGAACACTAATCCCTAACCTTAATCCGAACCCGAACCCTAACCCGAACCCTAACCCTATCACGAACCCTAACCCTAACCCTAACCCTAAACCTAACCCTAAACCTAACCAGAGCCCTAACCCTAACCCTAACCCTAACAGTAACCGTAATCCTAACCCGAACCCTAACCCTAACCCTAACCCTAAAACGAACCCTAACCCTAACCCTAACCCTAACCCTAACCCTAACCCGAACCCTAACCCTAAACCTAACCCGAACCCTAACCCTAACCCTAACCCTAACCCTAACCCGAACCCTAACCCTAACCCCTAACCGTAACCCTAACCCTAACCCGAACCCGAACAGTAACCCTAACCCTAACCCCTAACCCTAACCCTAACCCAAAACCTAACCCGAACCCTAAACCTAACCCTAACCCTAACCCTAACCCGAACCCGAAACTTAACCCGAACCCAAACCCTAACCCTAATCCGAACACTAACCCTAACCCTAACCCGAACCCGAACCCGAACCCTAACCTGAACCCGAACCCTAACCCTAACCCGAACCCTAACCCTAACCCTAACCCTAACCCGAACCCGAACCCTAACCCTAACACTTACCGTAACCCGAAACCTAAACCTAGCGTAACCCTAACCCGAACCCTAACCTGAACCCTAACACTAACCCTAACCCTAACCCTAAACCGAACCCTAACCAAAACCCTAACCCTAACCCTAACCCGAACCCGAACCCTAACCCTTTACCCGAATCCTAACCCTAACCCGAACACTAACCCGAACCCTAACCCGAACCCTAACCCCGAACCCGAACCCTAACCCTAACCCTAACCCTAACCCGAACCCTAACCCGAACCCAAACCCGAACCCCAACCCTAAACCTAACCCGAAACCGAACCCTAACCCTAACCCTAAACCGAACCCTAAACCTAACCCGAACCCTAACCCTAACCCTAACCCTAAAATGAACACTAACCCTAACCCGACCCCTAACCCGAACCCTAACACGAACCCTAAACCTAACCCTAACCCTAACCCTAACCCGAACTCTAACCCTAACCATAACCCGAATCCTAACCTTAACCCGATCCCTAACCCGAACCCTAACCCTAACCCTAACCCGAACCCTAACCCTACCCCGAACCCTAACCCTAACCTTAACCCGAACCCTAACCCTAACACTAACCGGAACCCTAAACGTAACCCGAACCGTAACCGTAACCCGAACCCTAACCCTAACCCTAACCCTAACCTGAACCCTAACCCTAACCCTAACCCGAACCCTAACCCGAACCCTAAACCTAACCCTAACCTGAACACTAACACTTAACCCCAACCCGAACCCGAACCCTAACCCGAACCCTAACCCTAACCCTAACCCGAACCCTAACCCTAACCCAAACCCTAAACCTAACCCTAACCCGAACCCTAAACCTAACCCTAACCCGAACCCTAACCGTAACCCGAACCCTAACCCTAACCCTAACCCTAACCCGAACCCTAACCCTAACCGTAACCCGAACCCTAACCCGAACCCTAACCCTAACCCTAACCTGAATACTAACCCCTAACCCTAAACCGAACCCGTAACCTAACCCGAACCCTAACCCTAACCCTAACCCGAATCCTAACCCTAACCCTACACCTAAACCTAAACCTAACCCGAACCCTAACCCTAACCCTAACTCTAACCCTAACCCTAACCCTAACCCGAATCCTAACCCTAACCCTACCCCTAAACCTAAACCTAACCCGATCCCTAACCCTAACCCTAACCCTAACCCTAACCCTAACCTAACCCTAATCTGAACCCTAACCCTAACACTAACCCTAACCCTAACCCTAACACTAACCCCTAAACCTAACCCGAAACCTAACCAGAACCCTAACCCGAACCCGAACCCTAACCCATAAACCTAACCCGAACCCGAACCCTAAACCTAACCCTAACCCTAACCCGAACCCGAACCCTAACCCTAACACTAACCCGAACCCGAACCCTAAACCGAACCCTAGCCCTAACCCTAACCCGAACCCTAACCCTAACACGAACCCTAACCCTAACCCGAACCCGAACCCTAACCCTAAACCTAACCCGCACCCTAACCCTAACCCGAACCCGAACCCTAACCGAACCCGAAACCTAACCCTAATCCTAACCCTAACCCTAACCCTAACCGCAACCCTCACGCTAAAACTAACCCTAACACTAACCCGAACCCGAACCCTAACCCGAACCGGAACCCTAACTCTAACCCGAACCCTACCCCTAACCCTAATCCGAACACTAACCCTAACCCTAAACCTAACACTAACCCTAACCCGAACCCTAACCCTAACCCAAACCCGAACCCTAACCCTAACCCTAACCCTAACCCTAACCCGAACCCTAACCCAAACCCGAACCCTAACACGAACCCGAACCCTAACCCTAACCCGAACACGAACCCTAACCCTAACCCGAACCCTAACCCTAACCCTAACCCGAACCCTAAGCCTAACCCTAACCCGAACCCTAACCCTAACCCGAAACCTAACCCTAAACCTAACCCGAATCCTAACCCTAACCCTAAGCCGAACCCTAACCCGAACCCTAACCCTAACCCTAACCCTAACACAAACCGTAACCCTAACCCTAACCCGAACCCTAACCCTAACCCTAACCCGAACCATAACCCTAACCCTAACCCTAAACCTAACTCGAACCCTAACCCTAACCCTAACCCGAACCCTAAACCTAACCCTAACCCTAACCCGAACACTAACCCTAAACCTAACCCTAACCCTAATCCGAAACCTAACGCTAATCCGAACCCTAAACCTAACCTTAACCCTAACCCTAACCCTAAACCCTAACCCTAACCCTAACCCGAATCCTAACCCTAACCCTAACCCTAACCCGAACCCAAACCCTAACCCTAACCCTAACCCTAACCCGAATCCTAACCCTAACCCGAACCCTAACCCTAAACCTAAACCGAACCCGACACCCAACCCTAACCCTAAACCGAACCCGAACCCTAACCCGAAACCGAACCCTAAATCTAACCCTAACCCTAACCCGAACCCTAAACCTAACCCTAACCCGAACCCTCACCCGACCCTAACCCTAACTCTAACCCGAAACCCAACCCTAACCCTAGCCCGAACCCGAACCCTAACCCTAACCCTAAACCGAACCCTAACCCTAACCCGAACCCTAACCCTAACCCTAACCCTAACCCGAACCCTAACACTAACCCTAACCCTACCCCTAACCCGAACCCTAACACGAACCCTAAACCTAACCCAAACCCTAACCCTAACCCGAACCCTAACCCTAACCCTAACCCGAACCCTAACCCTAACCCAAACCCTAACCCTAACCTTAACCCGAACCCTAACCCTAACCCTAACCCTAACACGAACCCTAACCGTAACCCGAACCCTAACCGTAACCCGAACCCTAACCCTAACCCTAACCCTAAACTGAACCCTGACCCTAACCCTAACCCGAACCCTAACCCGAACTCTAACCCTAACCCTAACCTGAACACTAACACCTAACACCAACCCGAACCCGAACCCTTACACGAACCCTAACCCTAATCCTAACCCTAACCCGAAACCTAACCCTAACCTGAACCCTAAACCTAACCGTAACCCGATCCCTAAACCTAACCCTAACCCAAACCCTAACCATAACCCGAACCCTAACCCTAACCCGAACCCTAACACTAACCCTAACCCGAACCCTAACCCTAACCCTAACCCGAACCCTAACCCGAACCCTAACCCTAACCCTAACCTGAACACTAAACCCTAACCCTAACCCGAACCCGAACCCTAACCCGAACCCTAACCCTAACCTAACCCGAACCCTAACCCTAACCCTAACCCTAAACCTAACCCTAACCCGAACCCTAACCCTAACCCGAACCCTAACCCTAACCTTAACCCGAACCCTAATCCTAACACTAACCCGAACCCTAAACGTAACCCGAACCGTAACCGTAACCCGAACCCTAACCCTAACCCTAACCCTAACCCTAACCTGAACCCTAACCCTAACCCTAACCCGAACCCTAACCCGAACCCTAAACCTAACCCTAACCTGAACACTAACCCCTAACCCCAACCCGAACCCTAACCCGAACCCTAACCCTAACCCGAACCCTAACCCTAAACCTAACCCGAACCCTAACCCTAACCCTAACCCTAACCCTAACCCTAACCCGAACCCTAACCCTAACCCCTAACCGTAACCCTAACCCTAACCCGAACCCGAACCGTAACCCTAACCCTAACCCCTAACCCTAACCCTAACCCAAACCCTAACCCGAACCCTAAACCTAACCCTAACCCTAACCCGAAACCGAACTTTAACCCGAACCCAAACCCTAACCCTAATCCGAACCCTAACCCTAACAGTAACCCTAACCCCAACCCGAACCTGAACCCTAACCTGAACCCGAACCCTAACCCTAACCCGAACCCTAACCCTAACCCTAACCCTAACCCGAACCCGAACCCTAACCCTAACCCTAACCCTAACACTAACCGTAACCCGAAACCTAAACCTAGCGTAACCCTAACCCGAACCCTAACCTGAACCCTAACACTAACCCTAACCCTAACCCTAAACCGAACCCTAACCCTAACCCTAACCAAAACCCTAACCCTAACCCTAACTCGAACCCGAACCCTAATCCTTTACCCGAATCCTAACCCTAACCCGAACACTAACCCGAACCCTAACCCGAACCCTAACCCCGAACCCGAACCCTAACCCTAACCCTAACCCTAACCCGAACCCTAACCCGAACCCTAACCCGAACCCCAACCCTAAACCTAACCCGAAACCGAACCCTAACCCTAACCCTAAACCGAACCCTAAACCTAACCCGAACCCTAACCCTAACCCTAACCCTAAAACGAACACTAACCCTAACCCGACCCCTAACCCGAACCCTAACACGAACCCTAAACCTAACCCTAACCCTAACCCTAACCCGAACTCTAAACCTAACCATAACCCGAATCCTAACCTTAACCCGATCCCTAACCCGAACCCGAACCCTAACTCTAACCCGAACCTAACCCTACCCCGAACCCTAACCCTAACCTTAACCCGAACCCTAACACTAACACTAACCCGAACCCTAACCGTAACCCGAACCCTAACCCTAACCCTAACCCTAACCCGAACCCTAACCCGAACCGTAACCCGAACCCTAACCCGAACCCTAACCCTAACCCTAACCTGAATACTAACCCCTATCCCTAACCCGAAACCGTAACCTAACCCGAACCCTAACCCTAACCCTAACCCGAATCCTAACCCTAACCCTACCCCTAAACCTAAACCTAACCCGAACCCTAACCCTAACCCTAACTCTAACCCTAACCCTAACCCTAACACGAATCCTAACCCTAACCCTACCCCTAAACCTAAACCTAACCCGATCCCTAACCCTAACCCTAACCCAACCCTAACCCTAATCTGAACACTAACCCTAACCCTAACCCTAACCCTAACCCTAACACTAACCCCTAAACCTAACCCGAAACCTAACCCGAACCCTAACCCGAACCCGAACCCTAACCCCTAAACCTAACCCGAACCCGAACCCTAAACCTAACCCTAACCCTAACCCGAACCCGAACCCTAACCCTAACCGGAACCCTAACCCTAACCCTAACCCTAACACTAACCCGAACCCGAACCCTAACCCGAACCCTAGCCCTAACCCTAACCCGAACCCTAACCCTAACACGAACCCTAACCCTAACCCGAACCCGAACCCTAACCCTAAACCTAACCCGCACCCTAACCCTAACCCGAACCCGAACCCTAACCGAACCCGAAACCTAACCCTAATCCTAACCCTAACCCTAACCCTAACCACAACCCTCACGCTAACACTAACCCTAACACTAACCCGAACCCTAACCCTAACCCGAACCCGAACCCTAACTCTAACCCGAACCCTACCCCTAACCCTAATCCGAACACTAACCCTAACCCTAAACCTAACACTAACCCTAACCCGAACCCTAACCCTAACCCTAACCCGAACCCTAACCCCAAACCTAACCCTAACCCTAACCCGAACCCTAACCCAAACCAGAACCCTAACACGAACCCGAACCCTAACCCTAATCCGAACACGAACCCTAACCCGAACCCTAACCCTAACCCTAATCCGAACCCTAAGCCTAACCCTAACCCGAACCCTAACCCTAACCCGAAACCTAACCCTAAACCTAACCCGAATCCTAACCCTAACCCTAACCCAAACCCTAACCCGAACCCTAACCCTAACCCTAACCCTAACACAAACCGTAACCCTAACCCTAACCCGAACCCTAACCCTAACCCTAACCCGAAACATAACCCTAACCCTAACACTAACCCTAACCCGAACCCTAACCCTAACCCTAACCCTAACCCTAACCCGAACACTAACCCTAAAACTAACCCTAACCCTAATCCGAAACCTAACGCTAATCCGAACCCTAAACCTAACCCTAACCCTAACCCTAACCCTAAACCCTAACCCTAACCCTAACCCGAATCCTAACCCTAAACCTAACCCTAACCCGAACCCAAACCCTAACCCTAACCCTAACCCTAACCCGAATCCTTACCCTAACCCGAACCCTAACCCTAAACCTAAACCGAACCCGAAACCCAACCCTAACCCTAAACCGAACCCGAACCCTAACCCGAACCCGAACCCTAAATCTAACCCTAACCCTAACCCGAACCCTAACCCTAACCCTAACCCGAACCCTCACCCGACCCTAACCCTAACCCTAACCCGAAACCCAAACCTAACCCTAGCCCGAACCCGAACCCTAACCCTAACCCTAAACCGAACCCTAACCCTAACCCGAACCCTAACCCTAACCCTAACCCTAAACCGAACCCTAACACTAACCCTAACCCTACCCCTAACCCGAACCCTAACACGAACCCTAAACCTAACCCTAACCCTAACCCGAACTCTAACCCTAACCCTAAACCAAACCCTATCCCTAACCCGAACCTTAACCCGAACCCTAACCCTAACCCTAACCCGAACCCTAACCCTAACCCAAACCCTAACCCTAACCTTAACCCGAACCCTAACCCTAACCCTAACCCTAACCCGAACCCTAACCGTAACCCGAACCCTAACCCTAACCCTAACCCTAAACTGAACCCTGACCCTAACCCTAACCCGAACCCTAACCCGAACTCTAACCCTAACCCTAACCTGAACACTAACACCTAACCCCAACCCGAACCCGAACCCTTACCCGAACCCTAACCCTAATCCTAACCCTAACCCGAAACCTAACCCTAACCTGAACACTAAACCTAACCGTAACCCGATACCTAACCCTAACCCTAACCCAAACCCTAACCATAACCCGAACCCTAACCCTAACCCGAACCCTAACACTAACCCTAACACTAACCCTAACCTGAACACTAAAGCCTAACCCTAACCCGAACCCTAACCCTAACCCTAACCCGAACCCTAACCCGAACCCTAACACTAACCCTAACCTGAACACTAAACCCTAACCCTAACCCGAACCCGAACCCTAACCCGAACCCTAACCCTAACCCTAACCCGAACCCTAACCCTAACCCTAACCCTAAACCTAACCCTAACCCGAACCCTAACCCTAACCCGAACCCTAACCCTAACCTTAACCCGAACCCTAACCCTAACACTAACCCGAACCCTAAACGTAACCCGAACCGTAACCGTAACCCGAACCCTAACCCTAACCCTAACTCTAACCTTAACCTGAACCCTAAGCCTAACCCTAACCCGAACCCTAACCCGAACCCAAAACCTAACCCTAACCTGAACACTAACCCCTAACCCCAACCCGAACCCGAACCCTAACCCGAACCCTAACCCTAACACTAACCCGAACCCTAACCCTAACCCGAACCCTAAACCTAACCCTAACCCGAACCCTAACCCTAACCCTAACCCGAACCCTAACCGTAACCCGAACCCTAACCCTAACCCTAACCCTAAACCGAACCCTAACCCTAACCGTAACCCGAACCCTAACCCGAACCCTAACCCTAACCCTAACCTGAACACTAACCCCTAACCCTAACCCGAACCCGTACCCTAACCCGAACCCTAACCCTAAACCTAACCCGAATCCTAACCCTAACCCTACCCCTAAACCTAAACCTAACCCGAACCCTAACCCTAACCCTAACTCTAACCCTAAACCTAACCCTAACCCGAACCCTAACCCTAACCCGAACCCTAACCCCAACCCTAACCAGAACCCTAACCCTAACCCTAACCTAACCCTAATCTGAACCCTAACCCTAACCCTAACCCTAACCCTAACACTAACCCCTAACCCTAACCCGAAACCTAACCCGAACCCTAACCCGAACCCGAACCCTAACCCCTACACCTAACCCGAACCCGAACCCTAAACCTAACCCTAACCCTAACCCGAAACCAAACCCTAACCCTAACCCGAACCCTAACCCTAACACGAACCCTAACCCTAAACCGAACCCGAACCCTAACCCTAACCCTAACTCTAACCCAAACCCTAACCCGAACAATAACTCGAACCATAACCCTAACCCGAAACCTAACCCGAACCCGAACCCTAACCCTAAACCTAACCCGAACCCGAACCTTAACCCTAACCCTAACCCGAAACCTAACCCTAACCCTAACCCGAACCCTAACCCTAACCCTAACCCTAAACCGAACCCTAACACTAACCCTAACCCTACCCCTAACCCGAACCCTAACACGAACCCTAAACCTAACCCTAACCCTAACCCGAACTCTAACCCTAACCCTAAACCAAACCCTATCCCTAACCCGAACCTTAACCCGAACCCTAACCCTAACCCTAACCCGAACCCTAACCCTAACCCAAACCCTAACCCTAACCTTAACCCGAAACCTAACCCTAACCCTAACCCTAACCCGAACCCTAACCGTAACCCGAACCCTAACCCTAACCCTAACCCTAAACTGAACCCTGACCCTAACCCTAACCCGAACCCTAACCCGAACTCTAACCCTAACCCTAACCTGAACACTAACACCTAACCCCAACCCGAACCCGAACCCTTACCCGAACCCTAACCCTAATCCTAACCCTAACCCGAAACCTAACCCTAACCTGAACACTAAACCTAACCGTAATCCGATACCTAACCCTAACCCTAACCCAAACCCTAACCATAACCCGAACCCTAACCCTAACCCGAACCCTAACACTAACCCTAACACTAACCCTAACCTGAACACTAAACCCTAACCCTAACCCGAACCCTAACCCTAACCCTAACCCGAACCCTAACCCGAACCCTAACACTAACCCTAACCTGAACACTAAACCCTAACCCTAACCCGAACCCGAACCCTAACCCGAACCCTAACCCTAACCCTAACCCGAACCCTAACCCTAACCCTAACCCTAAACCTAACCCTAACCCGAACCCTAACCCTAACCCGAACCCTAACCCTAACCTTAACCCGAACCCTAACCCTAACACTAACCCGAACCCTAAACGTAACCCGAACCGTAACCGTAACCCGAACCCTAACCCTAACCCTAACTCTAACCTTAACCTGAACCCTAAGCCTAACCCTAACCCGAACCCTAACCCGAACCCAAAACCTAACCCTAACCTGAACACTAACCCCTAACCCCAACCCGAACCCGAACCCTAACCCGAACCCTAACCCTAACACTAACCCGAACCCTAACCCTAACCCGAACCCTAAACCTAACCCTAACCCGAACCCTAACCCTAACCCTAACCCGAACCCTAACCGTAACCCTAACCCTAACCCTAACCCTAACCCTAAACCGAACCCTAACCCTAACCGTAACCCGAACCCTAACCCGAACCCTAACCCTAACCCTAACCTGAACACTAACCCCTAACCCTAACCCGAACCCGTACCCTAACCCGAACCCTAACCCTAAACCTAACCCGAATCCTAACCCTAACCCTACCCCTAAACCTAAACCTAACCCGAACCCTAACCCTAACCCTAACTCTAACCCTAAACCTAACCCTAACCCGAACCCTAACCCTAACCCGAACCCTAACCCCAACCCTAACCAGAACCCTAACCCTAACCCTAACCTAACCCTAATCTGAACCCTAACCCTAACCCTAACCCTAACCCTAACACTAACCCCTAACCCTAACCCGAAACCTAACCCGAACCCTAACCCGAACCCGAACCCTAACCCCTACACCTAACCCGAACCCGAACCCTAAACCTAACCCTAACCCTAACCCGAAACCAAACCCTAACCCTAACCCGAACCCTAACCCTAACACGAACCCTAACCCTAAACCGAACCCGAACCCTAACCCTAACCCTAACTCTAACCCAAACCCTAACCCGAACAATAACTCGAACCATAACCCTAACCCGAAACCTAACCCGAACCCGAACCCTAACCCTAAACCTAACCCGAACCCGAACCTTAACCCTAACCCTAACCCGAAACCTAACCCTAACCCTAACCCGAACCCTAACCCTAACCCTAACCCTAAACCGAACCCTAACACTAACCCTAACCCTACCCCTAACCCGAACCCTAACACGAACCCTAAACCTAACCCTAACCCTAACCCGAACTCTAACCCTAACCCTAAACCAAACCCTATCCCTAACCCGAACCTTAACCCGAACCCTAACCCTAACCCTAACCCGAACCCTAACCCTAACCCAAACCCTAACCCTAACCTTAACCCGAACCCTAACCCTAACCCTAACCCTAACCCGAACCCTAACCGTAACCCGAACCCTAACCCTAACCCTAACCCTAAACTGAACCCTGACCCTAACCCTAACCCGAACCCTAACCCGAACTCTAACCCTAACCCTAACCTGAACACTAACACCTAACCCCAACCCGAACCCGAACCCTTACCCGAACCCTAACCCTAATCCTAACCCTAACCCGAAACCTAACCCTAACCTGAACACTAAACCTAACCGTACCCGATACCTAACCCTAACCCTAACCCAAACCCTAACCATAACCCGAACCCTAACCCTAACCCGAACCCTAACACTAACCCTAACACTAACCCTAACCTGAACACTAAACCCTAACCCTAACCCGAACCCTAACCCTAACCCTAACCCGAACCCTAACCCGAACCCTAACACTAACCCTAACCTGAACACTAAACCCTAACCCTAACCCGAACCCGAACCCTAACCCGAACCCTAACCCTAACCCTAACCCGAACCCTAACCCTAACCCTAACCCTAAACCTAACCCTAACCCGAACCCTAACCCTAACCCGAACCCTAACCCTAACCTTAACCCGAACCCTAACCCTAACACTAACCCGAACCCTAAACGTAACCCGAACCGTAACCGTAACCCGAACCCTAACCGTAACCCTAACTCTAACCTTAACCTGAACCCTAAGCCTAACCCTAACCCGAACCCTAACCCGAACCCAAAACCTAACCCTAACCTGAACACTAACCCCTAACCCCAACCCGAACCCGAACCCTAACACTAACCCGAACCCTAACCCTAACCCTAACCCTAACCCGAACCCTAACCCGAACCCTAACACTAACCCTAACCTGAACACTAAACCCTAACCCTAACCCGAACCCGAACCCTAACCCGAACCCTAACCCTAACCCTAACCCGAACCCTAACCCTAACCCTAACCCTAAACCTAACCCTAACCCGAACCCTAACCCTAACCCGAACCCTAACCCTAACCTTAACCCGAACCCTAACCCTAACACTAACCCGAACCCTAAACGTAACCCGAACCGTAACCGTAACCCGAACCCTAACCCTAACCCTAACTCTAACCTTAACCTGAACCCTAAGCCTAACCCTAACCCGAACCCTAACCCGAACCCAAAACCTAACCCTAACCTGAACACTAACCCCTAACCCCAACCCGAACCCGAACCCTAACCCGAACCCTAACCCTAACACTAACCCGAACACTAACCCTAACCCGAACCCTAAACCTAACCCTAACCCGAACCCTAACCCTAACCCTAACCCGAACCCTAACCGTAACCCGAACCCTAACCCTACCCTTACCCTAAACCGAACCCTAACCCTAACCGTAACCCGAACCCTAACCCGAACCCTAACCCTAACCCTAACCTGAACACTAACCCCTAACCCTAACCCGAACCCGTACCCTAACCCGAACCCTAACCCTAAACCTAACCCGAATCCTAACCCTAACCCTACCCCTAAACCTAAACCTAACCCGAACCCTAACCCTAACCCTAACTCTAACCCTAAACCTAACCCTAACCCGAACCCTAACCCTAACCCGAACCCTAACCCCAACCCTAACCAGAACCCTAACCCTAACCCTAACCTAACCCTAATCTGAACCCTAACCCTAACCCTAACCCTAACCCTAACACTAACCCCTAACCCTAACCCGAAACCTAACCCGAACCCTAACCCGAACCCGAACCCTAACCCCTACACCTAACCCGAACCCGAACCCTAAACCTAACCCTAACCCTAACCCGAAACCAAACCCTAACCCTAACCCGAACCCTAACCCTAACACGAACCCTAACCCTAAACCGAACCCGAACCCTAACCCTAACCCTAACTCTAACCCAAACCCTAACCCGAACAATAACTCGAACCATAACCCTAACCCGAAACCTAACCCGAACCCGAACCCTAACCCTAAACCTAACCCGAACCCGAACCTTAACCCTAACCCTAACCCGAAACCTAACCCTAACCCTAACCCTAACCCTAACCCGAACCCTAACCCTAACCCTAACCCGACCCCTAAAACGAAACCTAACACGAACCCTAACACTAACCTTAACCCTAAACCGAACCCTAACTCTAACCCTAACCCGAACCCTAACCCGAACCCGAACCCTAACCCTAACCCGACCCCTAAACCTAACCCGAACCCGAACCCTAACCCTAATCCGAAACCTATCCCGAACCCAACCCTAAACCGAAACCTAACCCTAACCCGAACCCTAACCCTAACCCTGACCCTAACCCGAAACATAAACCTAACCCGAACCCTAACCCTAAACCTAAACCGAAACCTAACCCTAACCCTAAACCTAACCCTAACCCGAACCCGAACCCTAACCCGAACCCTTACCCTAACCCTAATCCGAAACCTACCCTAACCCTAACCCTAACCCTAACCCGAACCCGAACCCTAACCCTAACCCGAACCCTAACCCTAACCCTAACACTAACCCAAACCCTAACCCTAACCCTAACCCTAACCCGAAACCTAACCCTAACCCTAACTCTAACCCGAACACTAACTCTAACCCTAACCCTAACCCGAACCCTAAACCTAAACCTAACCCTAACCCGAACCCTAACCCTAACCCCAACCCTAACCCTAACCCTAACCCGAACCCTAACCCTAACCCCTAAACCTAACCCTAACCCTAAACCGAACCCGAAACCAAACCCTAACCCTAACCCCTAAACCTAACCCTAACCCTAACCCGAACCCGAACCCTAACCCTAACCCTAACCCTAACCCGAACCCGAACCCTAACCCGAACCCTAAACCTAACCCTAATCCGAACCCTAACCCTAACGCTAACCCTAACCCTAACCCGAACCCTAACCCTAACACTAACCCGAACCCTAACCCCTAACCCGAACCCGAACCCTAACCCGAACCCGAACCCTAACCCTACCCCGAACCCGAACCAAATCATAACCCTAACCCGAAGCCAAACCCTAAACCGAACCATAACCCTAACCCTAACGCGAACCCTAACCCTAACCCGAACACTAACCCTAACACTAACCCGAACCCTAAACGTAACCCGAACCGTAACCGTAACACGAACCCTAACCCTAACCCTAACCTTAACCCTAATCTGAACCCTAACCCTAACCCTAACCCGAACCCTAACCCGAACCCTAAACTTAACCCTAACCTGAACACTAACCCCTAACCCCAACCCGAACCCGAACCCTAACCCGAACCCTAACCCTAACCCGAACCCTAACCCTAACGCGAACCCTAAACCTAACCCTAACCCGAACCCTAACCCTAACCCTAACCCTAAACCGAACCCTAACCGTAACCCGAACCCTAACCCTAACCCTAACCCCAACCCGAACCCTAACCCTAACCGTAACCCGAACCCTAAACCGAACCCTAACCCTAACCCTAACCTGAACACTAACCCCTAACCCTAACCCGACCCCGTACCCTAACCCGAACCCTAACCCTAACCCTAACCAGACCCCTAAACCTAAACATAACCCAAACCCTAACCCTAACCCTAACCCTAACTCTAACCCTAAACCTAACCCTAACCCGTACCCTAACCCTAAACCGAACCCTAACCCGAACCCTATCCAGAACCCTAACCCTAACCCTAACCTAACACTAATCTGAACGCTAACCCTAACCCTAACCCTAACACTAACCCCTAAACCTAACCCGAAACCTAACCCGAACCCTAACACGAACCCGAACCCTAACCCCTAAACCTAACCCGAACCCGAACCCTAAACCTAACCCTAACCCTAACCCGAAACCAAACCCTAACCCTAACCCGAACCCTAACCCTAACACGAACCCTAACCCTAACCCGAACCCGAACCCTAACCCTAACCCTAACTCTAACCCAAACCCTAAACCGAACAATAACTCGAACCATAACCCTAACCCGAAACCTAACCCGAACCCGAACCCTAACCCTAAACCTAACCCGAAACCGAACCCTAACCCTAAACCTAAACCGAACCCTAACCCTAACCCTAACCCTAACCCTAACCCTAACCCAAACCCTAACCCTAACCCGACCCCTAAAACGAACCCTAACACGAACCCTAACACTAACCTTAACCCTAAACCGAACCCTAACTCTAACCCTAACCCGAACCCTAACCCGAAACCGAACCCTAACCCTAACCCGACCCCTAAACCTAACCCGAACCCGAACCCTAACCCTAACCCGAAACCTATCCCGAACCCAACCCTAAACCGAAACCTTACCCTAACCCGAACCCTACCCTAACCCTGATCCTAACCCGAAACATAAACCTAACCCGAACCCTAACCCTAAACCTAAACCGAAACCTAACCCTAACCCTAAACCTAACCCTAACCCGAACCCGAACCCTAACCCGAACCCTTACCCTAACCCTAATCCGAACCCTACCCTAACCCTAACCCTAACCCTAACCCGAACCCGAACCCTAACCCTAACCCGAACCCTAACCCTAACCCTAACACTAACCCAAACCCTAACCCTAACCCTAACCCGAACCCTAACCCTAACCCTAACCCTAACCCTAACTCTAACCCTAACCCGAACCCTAACTCTAACCCTATCCCTAACCTGAACCCTAAACCTAACCCTAACCTGAACCCGAACCCTAACCCTAACCCTAACCCTAACCCTAACCCTAACCCGAACCCTAACCCTAACCCCTAACCCTAACCCTAACCCTAACCCGAACCCGAAACCAAACACTAACCCTAACCCCTAACCCTAACCCTAACCCTAACCCGATCCCAAACCCTAACCCTAACCCTAACCCGAACCCGAACCCTATCCCGAACCCTAAACCTAACCCTAATCCGAACCCTAACCCTAACGCTAACCCTAACCCTAACCCGAACCCTAACCCTAACACTAACCCGAACCCTAACCCCTAACCCGAACCCGAACCCGAACCCGAACCCTAACCCTACCCCGAACCCGAACCAAATCATAACCCTAACCCGAAGCCGAACCCTAAACCGAACCGTAACCCTAACCCTAACGCGAACCCTAACCCTAACCCGAACCCTAACCCGAACCCTAACCCTAACCCTAACCCTAACCCGAACCCTAACCCTAACCATAACCCGAACCCTAACCCGAAACCTAACCGTAAACCTAACCCTAACCCTTACCCTAACCCTAACCCTAATCCGAACCTAACGCTAATCCG
Organism: Urocyon cinereoargenteus; assembly: GCA_032313775.1. Classification (NCBI taxonomy): domain Eukaryota; kingdom Metazoa; phylum Chordata; class Mammalia; order Carnivora; family Canidae; genus Urocyon; species Urocyon cinereoargenteus. The sequence goes on from JAVLSZ010000125.1 coordinate 566,284, forward strand.
AAACCTAAACATAACCCTAACCCTAACACTAACCGTAAACCCTAACCCTAACCCTAACCCGAATCCTAACCCTAACCCTAACCCAAACCCTAACCCGAACCCTAACTCGAACCATAACCCTAACCCGAACCCTAACCCGAACCCGAACCCTAACCCTAACCCGAACCCTAACCCTAACCCTAACCCGAACCCTAACCCTAACCCTAACCCTAACCCGAAAGCTAACCCGAACCCTAACACGAACCCTAACCCTAACCCTAACCCTAACCCGAACCCTAACCCTAACCCTAACCCGAACCCTAGACCGAACCCGAACCCTAACCCTAACCCTAACCCGAAACCTAACCCTAAACCAAACGCGAACCCTAACCCTAACCCGAAAACTAACCCGAACCCAACCCTAACCCGAACCCTAACCCTAACCCGAACCCTAACCCTAACCCTGACCCTAACCCGAAACATAAACCTAACCCGAACCCTAACTCTAAACCTAACCCGAACACTAACCCGAACCCTAACCCTAACCCTAAGCCGAACCCTAACCCTAACCTGAACCCTAACCCTAACCCTAACCCGAACCCTCACCTTAACACTAACCCGAACCCTAACCGTAACCCGAACCCTAAACCTAACCCTAAACCTAACCCTAACCCGAACCCTAACCCTAACCATAACGCGAACCCTAACCCGAACCCTAACCCTAACCCTAACCTGAACACTAATCCCTAACCTTAACCCGAACCCGAACCCTAAACCGAACCCTAAACCTAACCCTATCACGAACCCTAACCCTAACCCTAACACTAACCCTAACCCTAACCCGAGCCCTAACCCTAACCCTAACCCTAACAGTAACCGTAATCCTAACCCGAACCCTAACCCTAACCCTAACCCTAAAACGAACCCTAACCCTAACCCTAACCCTAACCCTAACCCTAACCCTAACCCGAACCCTAACCCTAAACCTAACCCGAACCCTAACCCAAACCCTAACCCTAACCCTAACCCGAACCCTAACACTAACCCCTAACCGTAACCCTAACCCTAACCCGAACCCGAACCGTAACCCTAACCCTAACCCCTAACCCTAACCCTAACCCAAACCCTAACCCGAACCCTTAACCTAACCCTAACCCTAACCCTAACCCGAACCCGAACCCTAACCCGAACCCGAACCCTAACCCATATCCGAACCCTAACCCTAACCCTAACCCTAACCCTAACCCGAACCCGAACCCTAACCCGAACCCGAACCCTAACCCTAACCCGAACCCTAACGCTAACCCTAACCCTAACCCGAACCCGAACCCTAACCCTAACCCTAACCCTAACACTAACCCTAACCCGAAACCTAAACCTAGCGTAACCCTAAACCGAACCCTAACCTGAACCTTAACACTAACCCTAACCCTACCCTAAACCGAACCCTAACCCTAACCCTAACCAAAACCCTAACCCTAACCCTAACCCGAACGCGAACCCTAACCCTTTACCCGAATCCTAACCCTAACCCGAACACTAACCCGAACCCTAACCCTAACCCTAACCCCGAACCCGAACCCTAACCCTAACCCGAACCCTAACCCGAACCCTAACCCGAACCCCCACCCTAAACCTAACCCGAAACCGATCCCTAACCCTAACCCTAAACCGATCCCTAAACCAAACCCGAACCCTAACCCTAACCCTAACCCTAAACCGAAACCTAACCATAACCCGACCCCTAACCCGAACCCTAACACGAACCCTAAACCTAACCCTAACCCTAACCCTAACCCGAACTCTAACCCTAACCATAACCCGAATCCTAACCTTAACCCGAACCCTAACCCGAACCCTAACCCTAACCTTAACCCGAACCCTAACCCTAACACTAACCCGAACCCTAAACGTAACCCGAACCGTAACCGTAACCCGAACCCTAACCCTAACCCTAACCCTAACCCTAACCTGAACCCTAACCCTAACCCTAACCCGAACCCTAACCCGAACCCTAAACGTAACCCTAACCTGAACACTAACCCCTAACCCCAACCCGAACCCTAACCCTAACCCTAACCCTAAACCGAACCCTAACACTAACCCGAACCCTAAACCTAACCCTAACCCGAACCCTAACCCTAACCCTAACCCGAACCCTAACCGTAACCTGAACCCTAACCCTAACCCTAACCCTAACCCGAACCCTAACCCTAACCGTAACCCGAACCATAACCCGAACCCTAACCCTAACCCTAACCTGAACACTAACCCCTAACCCTAACCCGAACCCGTACCCTAACCCGAACCCTAACCCTAACCCTAACCCGAATCCTAACCCTAACCCTACCCCTAAACCTAAACCTAACCCGAACCCTAACCCTAACCCTAACTCTAACCCTAAACCTAACCCTAACCCGAACCCTAACCCTAACCCGAACCCTAACCCCAACCCTAACCAGAACCCTAACCCTAACCCTAACCTAACCCTAATCTGAACCCTAACCCTAACCCTAACCCAAACCCTAACCCTAACACTAACCCCTAACCCTAACCCGAAACCTAACCCGAACCCTAACCCGAACCCGAACCCTAACCCCTAAACCTAACCCGAACCCGAACCCTAAACCTAACCCTAACCCTAACCCGAAACCAAACCCTAACCCGAACCCTAACCCTAACACGAACCCTAACCCTAACCCGAACCCGAACCCTAACCCTAACCCTAACTCTAACCCAAACCCTAACCCGAACAATAACTCGAACCATAACCCTAACCCGAAACCTAACCCGAACCCGAACCCTAACCCTAAACCTAACCCGAACCCGAACCCTAACCCTAACCCTAACCCGAACCCTAACCCTAACCCTAACCCTAACCCTAACCCAAACCCTAACCCTAACCCTAACCCGACCCCTAAAACGAACCCTAACACGAACCCTAACACTAAACTTAACCCTAAACCGAACCCTAACTCTAACCCGAACCCGAACCCTAACCCGAACCAGAACCCTAACCCTAACCCGACCCCTAAACTTAACCCGAACCCGAACCCTAACCCTAACCCGAAACCTATCCCGAACCCAACCCTAAACCGAAACCTAACCCTAACCCGAACCCTACCCTAACCCTGACCCTAACCCGAAACATAAACCTAACCCGAACCCTAACCCTAAACCTAAACCGAAACCTAACCCTAACCCTAAACCTAATCCTAACCCGAACCCGAACCCTAACCCGAACCCTTACCCTAACCCTAATCCGAACCCTACCCTAACCCTAACCCTAACCCTAACCCTAACCCGAACCCGAACCCTAACCCTAACCCGAACCCTAACCCTAACCCTAACACTAACCCAAACCCTAACCCTAACCCTAACCCGAACCCTAACCCTAACCCTAACCCTAACTCTAACCCTAACCCGAACCCTAACTCTAACCCTAACCCTAACCCGAACCCTAAACCTAACCCTAACCCTAACCCGAACCCTAACCCTAACCCCTAACCCTAACCCTAACCCTAACCCGAACCCGAAACCAAACCCTAACCCTAACCCCTAACCCTAACCCTAACCCTAACCCGAACCCTAACCCTAACCCTAACCCTAATCCGAACCCGAACCCTATCCCGAACAATAAACCTAACCCTAATCCGAACCCTAACCCTAACGCTAACCCTAACCCTAACCCGAACCCTAACCCTAACACTAACCCGAACCCTAACCCCTAACCCGAACCCGAACCCGAAACCGAACCCGAACCCTAACCCTACCCCGAACCCGAACCAAATCATAACCCTAACCCGAAGCCGAACCCTAAACCGAACCGTAACCCTAACCCTAACGCGAACCCTAACCCTAACCCGAACCCTAACCCGAACCCTAACCCTAACCCTAACCCGAACCCAACCCTAACCATAACCCGAACCCTAACCCGAAACCTAACCGTAAACCTAACCCTAACCCTTACCCTAACCCTAACCCTAATCCGAACCTAACGCTAATCCGAACCCTAAACATAACCCTAACCCTAACACTAACCGTAAACCCTAACCCTAACCCTAACCCGAATCCTAACCCTAACCCTAACCCAAACCCTAACCCTAACCCTAACCCGAATCCTAACCCTAACCCGAACCCTAACCCTAAACCTAACCCGAACCCGAACCCCAACCCTAACCCTAACCCGAACCCGAACCCTAACCCTAACCCGAACCCTAACCCGAACCCTAACCCTAAACCGAACCCGAACCCGAAACCCTAACCTAACCTGAACCCTAACCCTAACCCTAACCCTAACCCGAACCCTAACCCAAACCCGAACCCTAACCCTAACCCTAACCCGAACCATAACCCTAACCCTAAACCTAACCCTAACTCGAACCCTAACCCTAACCCTAACCCGAAACCTAACCCTAACCCTAACCCGAACCATAACCCTAACCCTAACCCTAACCCTAACTCGAACCCTAACCCTAACCCTAACCCGAAACCTAACCCTAAACCTAACCCTAACCCGAACACTTACCCTAAACCTAACCCTAACCCTAATCCGAAACCTAACGCTAATCCGAACCCTAAACCTAACCCTAACCCTAACCCTAACCCTAAACCCTAACCCTAACCCTAACCCGAATCCTAATCCTAACCCTAACCCTAACCCTAACTCGAACCCTAAACCTAACCCTAACCCGAAACCTAACCCTAACCCTAACCCTAACCCGAACACTTACCCTAAACCTAACCCTAACACTAATCCGAAACCTAACGCTAATCCGAACCCTAAACCTAACCCTAACCCTAACCCTAACCCTAAACCCTAATCCTAACCCTAACCCGAATCCTAACACTAACCCTAACCCTAACCCGAACCCAAACCCTAACCCTAACCCTAACCCTAACCCGAATCCTAAACCTAACCCGAACCCTAACCCTAAACCTAAACCGAACCCGAAACCCAACCCTAACCCTAACCCGAACCCGAACCCTAACCCTAACCCGAACCCTAAACCTAACCCTAACCCTAACCCGAACACTAACCCTAACCCTAACCCGAACCCTCACCCGACCCTAACCCTAACCCTAACCCGAAACCCAACCCTAACCCTAGCCCGAACCCGAACCCTAACCCTAACCCTAAACCGAACCCTAACCCTAAACCGAACCCTAACCCTAACCCTAACCCTAACCCGAACCCTAACACTAACCCTAACCATACCCCTAACCCGAAACCTAACACGAACCCTAAACCTAACCCTAACCCTAACCCTAACCCGAACTCTAACCCTAACCCTAACCCAAACCCTAACCCTAACCCGAACCCTAACCCGAACCCTAACCCTAACCCGAACCCTAACCCTAACCCAAACTCTAAACCTAACCTTAACCCGAACCCTAACCCTAACCCTAACCCTAACACGAACCCTAACCGTAACCCGAACCCTAACCGTAACCCGAGCCCTAACCCTAACCCTAACCCTAACCCTAAACTGAACCCTAACCCTAACCCGAACCCGAACCCTAACCCGAACCCTAACCCTAAACCTAACCTGAACACTAACACCTAACCCCAACCCGAACCCGAACCCTAACCCGAACCCTAACCCTAATCCTAACCCTAACCCGAAACCTAACCCTAAACTGAACCCTAAACCTAAACCTAACCCGATCCCTAACCCTAACCCTAACCCAAACCCTAACCATAACCCGAACCCTAACCCTAACCCGAACCCTAACCCTAACCCTAACCCAAACCCTAACCCTAACCCTAACCTGAACCCTAACCCGAACCCTAAACCTAACCCTAACCTGAACACTAAACCCTAACCCTAACCCGAACCCGAAACCTAACCCGAACCCTAACCGTAACCCTAATCCCGAACCCTAACCCTAACCCTAACCCTAAACCTAACCCTAACCCGAACCCTAACCCTAACCCTAACTCTAACCCTAAACCTAACCCTAACCCGAAACCTAACCCTAACCCGAACCCTAACCCGAACCCTAACCAGAACCCTAACCCTAACCTAACCCTAATCCGAACCCTAACCCTAATCCTAACCCTAACCCTAACACTAACCCCTAACCCTACCCGAAACCAACCCTAACCCTAACCCGAACCCGAACCCTAACCCCTAACCCTAACCCGAACCCGAACCCGAACCCTAAACCTAACCCTAACCATAACCCTAACCCGAACCCGAACCCTAACGCTAACCCGAACCCTAACCCTAACCCTAACCCTAACCCTAACCCTAAACTTAACCCTAACCCTAACACGAAACCTAAACCTAAGCCGAACCCGAACCCTAACCCTAACCCTAAACCTAACCCGCACCCTAACCCTAACCCGAATCCGAACCCTAAACCTAACCCTAAACCTAACCCTAACCCGAAACCTAACCCTAAACCGAACCCGAAACCTAACCCTAACCCTAACCCTAACCCCAACCCTAACACTAACCCTAACCATACCCCTAACCCGAAACCTAACCCTAACCCGAACCCTAACGCTAACCCTAACCCTAACCCGAACCCTAACCCTAACCCTAACCCTAACACTAACCCTAACCCGAAACCTAAACCTAGCGTAACCCTAACCCGAACCCTAACCTGAACCTTAACACTAACCCTAACCCTACCCTAAACCGAACCCTAACCCTAACCCTAACCAAAACCCTAACCCTAACCCTAACCCGAACCCGAACCCTAACCCTTTACCCGAATCCTAACCCTAACCCGAACACTAACCCTAACCCTAACCCTAACCCCGAACCCGAACCCTAATCCTAACCCGAACCCTAACCCGAACCCTAACCCGAACCCCAACCCTAAACCTAACCCGAAACCGAACCCTAACCCTAACCCTAAACCGATCCCTAAACCAAACCCGAACCCTAACCCTAACCCTAACCCTAAACCGAACCCTAACCATAACCCGACCCCTAACCCGAACCCTAACACGAACCCTAAACCTAACCCTAACCCTAACCCTAACCCGAACTCTAACCCTAACCATAACCCGAATCCTAACCTTAACCCGAAACCTAACCCGAACCCTAACCCTAACCCTAACCCGAATCCTAACCCTAACCCGAACCCTAACCCTAACCTTAACCCGAACCCTAACCCTAACACTAACGCGAACCCTAAACGAAACCCGAACCGTAACCGTAACCCGAACCCTAACCCTAACCCTAACCCTAACCTGAACCCTAACCCTAACCCTAACCCGAACCCTAACCCGAACCCTAAACGTAACCCTAACCTGAACACTAACCCCTAACCCCAAACCGAACACGAACCCTATCCCTAACCCTAACCCTAAACCGAACCCTAACACTAACCCGAACCCTAAACCTAACCCTAACCCGAACCCTAACCCTAACCCTAACCCGAACCCTAACCGTAACCTGAACCCTAACCCTAACCCTAACCCGAACCCTAACCCTAACCGTAACCCGAACCATAACCCGAACCCTAACCCTAACCCTAACCTGAACACTAACCCCTAACCCTAACCCGAACCCGTACCCTAACCCGAACCCTAACCCTAACCCTAACCCGAATCCTAACCCTAACCCTACCCCTAAACCTAAACCTAACCCGAACCCTAACCCTAACCCTAACTCTAACCCTAAACCTAACCCTAACCCGAACCCTAACCCTAACCCGAACCCTAACCCCAACCCTAACCAGAACCCTAACCCTAACCCTAACCTAACCCTAATCTGAACCCTAACCCTAACCCTAACCCAAACCCTAACCCTAACACTAACCCCTAACCCTAACCCGAAACCTAACCCGAACCCTAACCCGAACCCGAACCCTAACCCCTAAACCTAACCCGAACCCGAACCCTAAACCTAACCCTAACCCTAACCCGAAACCAAACCCTAACCCTAACCCGAACCCTAACCCTAACACGAACCCTAACCCTAACACGAACCCGAACCCTAACCCTAACCCTAACTCTCACCCAAACCCTAACCCGAACAATAACTCGAACCATAACCCTAACCCGAAATCTAACCCGAACCCGAACCCTAACCCTAAACCTAACCCGAACCCGAACCCTAACCCTAACCCTAACCCGAACCCTAACCCTAACCCTAACCCTAACCCGAACCCTAACCCTAACCCTAACCCGACCCCTAAAACGAACCCTAACACGAACCCTAACACTAACCTTAACCCTAAACCGAACCCTAACTCTAACCCGAAGCCGAACCCTAACCCGAACCCGAAACCTAACCCTAACCCGACCCCTAAACCTAAACCGAACCCGAACCCTAACCCTAACCCGAAACCTATCCCGAACCCAACCCTAAACCGAAACCTAACCCTAACCCGAACCCTAACCCTAACCCTGACCCTAACCCGAAACATAAACCTAACCCGAACCCTAACCCTAAACCTAAACCGAAACCTAACCCTAACCCTAAACCTAACCCTAACCCGAACCCGAAACCAAACCCTAACCCTAACCCCAAACCCTAACCCTAACCCTATCCCGAACCCTAACCCTAACCCTAACCCTAACCCGAACCCGAACCCTAACCCGAACCCTAAACCTAACCTTAATCCGAACCCTAACCCTAACGCTAACCCTAACCCTAACCCGAACCCTAACCCTAACACTAACCCGAACCCTAACCCCTAACCCGAACCCGAACCCGAACCCGAACCCGAACCCTAACCCTACCCCGAACCCGAACCAAATCATAACCCTAACCCGAAGCCGACCCTAACCCGAACCGTAACCCTAACACTAACGCGAACCCTAACCCTAACCCGAACCCTAACCCGAACCCTAACCCTAACCCTAACCCTAACCCGAACCCTAACCCGAACCATAACCCGAACCCTAACCCGAAACCTAACCCTAACCCTAACCCTAACCCGAACACTAACCCTAACCCTTACCCTAACCCTAACCCTATTCCGAACCTAATGCTAATCCGAACCCTAAACATAACCCTAACCCTAACACTAACCGTAAACCCTAACCCTAACCCGAATCCTAACCCTAACCCTAACCCAAACCCTAACCCTAACCCTAACCCGAATCCTAACACTAACCCGAACCCTAACCCTAAATCTAACCCGAAACCGAACCCCAACCCTAACCCTAACCCGAACCCGAACCCTAACCCTAACCCGAACCCTAAATCTAACCCTAACCCTAACCCGAACCCTAACCCTAACCCTAACCCGAACCCTCACCCGACCCTAACCCTAACCCTAACCCGAACCCTAACCCTAACCCTAACCCTAAAACGAACCTTAACCCTAACCCTAACCCTAACCCAAACCTAACCCGAACCCTAACCCTAACCCTAAACCGAACCCTAACCCTAACCCTAACCCTAACCCTAACCCTAACCCTAACCCGAACCCTAACAGTAACCCCTAACCATAACCCTAACCCTAACCCGAACCCGAACCCTCACCGTAACCCTAACCCCTAAACCTAACCCTAACCCTAACCCTAACCCGAACCCTAAACCTAACCCTAACGCTAACCCTAACCCGAACCCTAAACCTAACCCGAACCCTAACCCTAATCCTAACCCGAACCCTAACCCGAACCCTAACCCTAACCCTAACCCGAACCCTAACCCTAAACCGAACCCTAACCCTAAACCTAACCCTAACCCAAACCCTAACCCTAACCCTAACCCTAACCCGAAAACTAAACCAAACCCTAACCCTAACCATAACCCGAACCCTAACTCTAACCATAAAACGAACACAAACACGAACCCTAACCCTAATCCTAACCCCGAACCCTAACCCTAACCCTAACCCGAACCCTAACCCGAACCCTAACCCGAACCCCAACCCTAACCCTAACCCGAAACCGAACCCTAACCCCAACCCTAAACCGAATCCTAACCCTAATCCGAACCCTAACCCTAACCCTAACCCTAACCCGAACCCTAACCCTAACTCTAACCCGACCCCTAACCCGAACCCTAACACGAACCCTAAACCTAACCCTAACCCTAACCCGAAGCCGAACTCTAACCCTAACCCTAACCCGAACCCTAACCCTAACCCGAACCCTAACCCGAACCCTAACCCTAACCCTAACCCGAACCCTAACCCTAAACCGAACCCTAACCCTAAACCTAACCCTAACCCAAACCCTAACCCTAACCCTAACCCTAACCCGAAAACTAAACCAAACCCTAACCCTAACCATAACCCGAACCCTAACTCTAACCATAAAACGAACACAAACACGAACCCTAACCCTAATCCTAACCCCGAACCCTAACCCTAACCCTAACCCGAACCCTAACCCGAACCCTAACCCGAACCCCAACCCTAACCCTAACCCGAAACCGAACCCTAACCCCAACCCTAAACCGAATCCTAACCCTAATCCGAACCCTAACCCTAACCCTAACCCTAACCCGAACCCTAACCCTAACTCTAACCCGACCCCTAACCCGAACCCTAACACGAACCCTAAACCTAACCCTAACCCTAACCCGAAGCCGAACTCTAACCCTAACCCTAACCCGAACCCTAACCCTAACCCGAACCCTAACCCGAACCCTAACCCTAACCCTAACCCGAACCCAACCCCTAACCCAAACCCTAACCCTAACCTGAACCCTAAACCTATTCCTAACACGAACCCTAACCCTAACCCTAACCCGAACCCTAACCGCAATCCGAACCCTAACCCTAACCCTAACCCTAACCCTAACCCGAACCCTAACCCTAAACCTAACCCGAACCCTAACCCGAACCCTAAACCTAACCCTAACCTGAACACTAACCCGAAACCTAACCCTAAACCGAACCCGAAACCTAACCCTAACCCTAACCCTAACCCCAGCCCTAACACTAACACTAACCCTAACCCTAACCCGAACACTAAACCTAAACCGAACCCTACCCCTAACCCTAACCCGAAACCGAACCCTAACCCTAACCCCTAACCCGAACCCTAACCCTAAACCGAACCCTAACCCTAACCCGAACCCTAACATAACCCTAATCCGAACCCTAACCCTAAACCTAACCCTAACCCGAAACCGAACCCTAACCCTAACCCTAACCCCTAACCCGAACCCTAAACCTAACACTAACCCTAACCCTAACCCTAACCCCTAACCCGAACCCTAAACCTAACACTAACCCGAAACCAAACCCTAACCCTAACCCGAATCCTATCACTAAACCTAACCCGAAACTTAACCCGAACCCTAACCCTAACCCTAACCCTAACCCAAACCCTAACCCTAACCCTAACCCGAACCCGAACCCGAAACCTAACCCTAACCCTAACTCTAACCCAAACCCTAACCCGAACCCTAACTCGAACCATAACCCTAAACCGAACCCTACCCCGAACCCGAAACCTAACCCTAACCCGAACCCTAACCCTAACCCTAACCCGAACCCTAACCCTAACCCTAACCCTAACCCTAACCCTAACCCTAAACCGAACCCTAACCCTAACCCTAACCCGAACCCTAACCCGAACCCTAACACGAACCCTAACACGAACCCTAACCCTAACCCTAACCCGAACCCTAACCCTAACCCTAACCCGAACCCTAGACCGAACCCGAACCCTAACCCTAACCCTAACCCGAAACCTAACCCTAAACCGAACCCGAACCCTAACCCTAACCCGAAAACTAACCCGAACCCAACCCTAACCCGAACCCTAACCCTAACCCGAACCCTAACCCTAACCCTGACCCTAACCCGAAACATAAACCTAACCCGAACCCTAACTCTAAACCTAACCCGAACCCTAACCCGAACCCTAACCCTAACCCTAAGCCGAACCCTAAACCTAACCTGAACCCTAACCCTAACCCTAACCCGAACCCTCACCTTAACCCTAACCCGAACCCTAACCGTAACCCGAACCCTAAACCTAACCCTAAACCTAACCCTAACCCGAACCCTAACCCTAACCATAACGCGAACCCTAACCCGAACCCTAACCCTAACCCTAACCTGAACACTAATCCCTAACCTTAGCCCGAACCCGAACCCTAAACCGAACCCTAAACCTAACCCTATCACGAAGCCTAACCCTAACCCTAACCCTAACCCTAACCCTAACCCGAGCCCTAACCCTAACCCTAACCCTAACAGTAACCGTAATCCTAACCCGAACCCTAACCCTAACCCTAACCCTAAAACGAACCCTAACCCTAACCCTAACCCTAACCCTAACCCGAACCCTAACCCTAAACCTAACCCGAACCCTAACCCTAACCCTAACCCTAACCCTAACCCGAACCCTCACACTAACCCCTAACCGTAACCCTAACCCTAACCCGAACCCGAACCGTAACCCTAACCCTAACCCCTAACCCTAACCCTAACCCAAACCCTAACCCGAACCCTTAACCTAACCCTAACCCTAACCCTAACCCGAACCCGAAACCTAACCCGAACCCGAACCCTAACCCTAATCCGAACCCTAACCCTAACCCTAACCCTAACCCGAACCCGAACCCGAACCCGAACCCTAACCCTAACCCGAACCCTAACGCTAACCCTAACCCTAACCCGAACCCGAACCCTAACCCTAACCCTAACCCTAACACTAACCCTAACCCGAAACCTAAACCTAGCGTAACCCTAACCCGAACCCTAACCTGAACCTTAACACTAACCCTAACCCTACCCTAAACCGAACCCTAACCCTAACCCTAACCAAAACCCTAACCCTAACCCTAACCCGAACCCGAACCCTAACCCTTTACCCGAATCCTAACCCTAACCCGAACACTAACCCTAACCCTAACCCTAACCCCGAACCCGAACCCTAATCCTAACCCGAACCCTAACCCGAACCCTAACCCGAACCCCAACCCTAAACCTAACCCGAAACCGAACCCTAACCCTAACCCTAAACCGATCCCTAAACCAAACCCGAACCCTAACCCTAACCCTAACCCTAAACCGAACCCTAACCATAACCCGACCCCTAACCCGAACCCTAACACGAACCCTAAACCTAACCCTAACCCTAACCCTAACCCGAACTCTAACCCTAACCATAACCCGAATCCTAACCTTAACCCGAAACCTAACCCGAACCCTAACCCTAACCCTAACCCGAATCCTAACCCTAACCCGAACCCTAACCCTAACCTTAACCCGAACCCTAACCCTAACACTAACGCGAACCCTAAACGTAACCCGAACCGTAACCGTAACCCGAACCCTAACCCTAACCCTAACCCTAACCTGAACCCTAACCCTAACCCTAACCCGAACCCTAACCCGAACCCTAAACGTAACCCTAACCTGAACACTAACCCCTAACCCCAAACCGAACACGAACCCTATCCCTAACCCTAACCCTAAACCGAACCCTAACACTAACCCGAACCCTAAACCTAACCCTAACCCGAACCCTAACCCTAACCCTAACCCGAACCCTAACCGTAACCTGAACCCTAACCCTAACCCTAACCCTAACCCGAACCCTAACCCTAACCGTAACCCGAACCATAACCCGAACCCTAACCCTAACCCTAACCTGAACACTAACCCCTAACCCTAACCCGAACCCGTACCCTAACCCGAACCCTAACCCTAACCCTAACCCGAATCCTAACCCTAACCCTACCCCTAAACCTAAACCTAACCCGAACCCTAACCCTAACCCTAACTCTAACCCTAAACCTAACCCTAACCCGAACCCTAACCCTAACCCGAACCCTAACCCCAACCCTAACCAGAACCCTAACCCTAACCCTAATCTAACCCTAATCTGAACCCTAACCCTAACCCTAACCCAAACCCTAACCCTAACACTAACCCCTAACCCTAACCCGAAACCTAACCCGAACCCTAACCCGAACCCGAACCCTAACCCCTAAACCTAACCCGAACCCGAACCCTAAACCTAACCCTAACCCTAACCCGAAACCAAACCCTAACCCTAACCCGAACCCTAACCCTAACACGAACCCTAACCCTAACACGAACCCGAACCCTAACCCTAACCCTAACTCTCACCCAAACCCTAACCCGAACAATAACTCGAACCATAACCCTAACCCGAAACCTAACCCGAACCCGAACCCTAACCCTAAACCTAACCCGAACCCGAACCCTAACCCTAACCCTAACCCGAACCCTAACCCTAACCCGAACCCTAACCCGAACCCTAACCCTAACCCTAACCCGACCCCTAAAACGAACCCTAACACGAACCCTAACACTAACCTTAACCCTAAACCGAACCCTAACTCTAACCCGAAGCCGAACCCTAACCCGAACCCGAAACCTAACCCTAACCCGACCCCTAAACCTAACCCGAACCCGAACCCTAACCCTAACCCGAAACCTATCCCGAACCCAACCCTAAACCGAAACCTAACCCTAACCCGAACCCTAACCCTAACCCTGACCCTAACCCGAAACATAAACCTAACCCGAACCCTAACCCTAAACCTAAACCGAAACCTAACCCTAACCCTAAACCTAACCTTAACCCGAACCCGAAACCTAACCCGAACCCTTACCCTAACCCTAATCCGAACCCTACCCTAACCCTAAACCTAACCCTAACCCGAAGCCGAACCCTAACCCTAACCCGAACCCTAACCCTAACCCTAACACTAACCCAAACCCTAACCCTAACCCTAACCCTAACCCGAACCCTAACCCTAACCCTAACCCTAACCCGAACCCTAACTCTAACCCTAACCCTAACCCGAACCCTAAACCTAACCCTAACCCTAACCCGAACCATAACCCTAACCCTAACCCTAACCCTAACCCGAACCCTAACCCTAACCCTAACCCTAACCCGAACCCGAAACCAAACCCTAACCCTAACCCCTAACCCTAACCCTAACCCTAACCCGAACCCTAACCCTAACCCTAACCCTAACCCGAACCCGAACCCTAACCCGAACCCTAAACCTAACCTTAATCCGAACCCTAACCCTAACGCTAACCCTAACCCTAACCCGAACCCTAAACCTAACACTAACCCGAACCCTAACCCCTAACCCGAACCCGAACCCGAACCCGAACCCTAACCCTACCCCGAACCCGAACCAAATCATAACCCTAACCCGAAGCCGACCCTAACCCGAACCGTAACCCTAACACTAACGCGAACCCTAACCCTAACCCGAACCCTAACCCGAACCCTAACCCTAACCCTAACCCTAACCCGAACCCTAACCCGAACCATAACCCGAACCCTAACCCGAAACCTAACCCTAACCCTAACCCTAACCCGAACACTAACCCTAACCCTTACCCTAACCCTAACCCTATTCCGAACCTAACGCTAATCCGAACCCTAAACATAACCCTAACCCTAACACTAACCGTAAACCCTAACCCTAACCCGAATCCTAACCCTAACCCTAACCCAAACCCTAACCCTAACCCTAACCCGAATCCTAACACTAACCCGAACACTAACCCTAAATCTAACCCGAAACCGAACCCCAACCCTAACCCTAACCCGAACCCGAACCCTAACCCTAACCCGAACCCTAAATCTAACCCTAACCCTAACCCGAACCCTAACCCTAACCCTAACCCGAACCCTCACCCGACCCTAACCCTAACCCCAACCCGAACCCTAACCCTAAACCTAACCCTAAAACGAACCTTAACCCTAACCCTAACCCTAACCCAAACCTAACCCGAACCCTAACCCTAACCCTAAACCGAACCCTAACCCTAACCCTAACCCTAACCCTAACCCGAACCCTAACAGTAACCCCTAACCATAACCCTAACCCTAACCCGAACCCGAACCCTCACCGTAACCCTAACCCCTACCCCTAACCCTAACCCTAACCCTAACCCGAACCCTAAACCTAACCCTAACGCTAACCCTAACCCGAACCCTAACCCTAACCCGAACCCTAACCCTAATCCTAACCCGAACCCTAACCCGAACCCTAACCCTAACCCTAACCCGAACCCTAACCCTAAACCGAACCCTAACCCTAACCCTAACCCTAACCCAAACCCTAACCCTAACCCTAACCCTAACCCGAAAACTAAACCAAACCCTAACCCTAACCATAACCCGAACCCTAACTCTAACCATAAAACGAACACAAACACGAACCCTAACCCTAATCCTAACCCCGAACCCGAACCCTAACCCTAACCCTAACCCGAACCCTAACCCGAACCCTAACCCGAACCCCAACCCTAACCCTAACCCGAAACCGAACCCTAACCCCAACCCTAAACCGAATCCTAACCCTAATCCGAACCCTAACCCTAACCCTAACCCTAACCCGAACCCTAACCCTAACTCTAACCCGACCCCTAACCCGAACCCTAACACGAACCCTAAACCTAACCCTAACCCTAACCCGAAGCCGAACTCTAACCCTAACCCTAACCCGAACCCTAACCCTAACCCGAACCCTAACCCGAACCCTAACCCTAACCCTAACCCGAACCCAACCCCTAACCCAAACCCTAACCCTAACCTGAACCCTAAACCTATTCCTAACCCGAACCCTAACCCTAACCCTAACCCTAACCCTAACACGAACCCGAACCCTAACCCTAACCCTAACCCTAACCCGAACCCTAACTCTAACCCTAACCCTAACCCGAACCCTAAACCTAACCCTAACCCTAACCCGAACCATAACCCTAACCCTAACCCT
Source organism: Urocyon cinereoargenteus (assembly GCA_032313775.1). NCBI lineage: Eukaryota > Metazoa > Chordata > Mammalia > Carnivora > Canidae > Urocyon > Urocyon cinereoargenteus. The sequence continues at coordinate 582,915 of JAVLSZ010000125.1, forward strand.
AATCCTAACCCGAACCCTAACCCTAACCCTAACCCTAACCCGAACCCGAAACCAAACCCTAACCCTAACCCCTAACCCTAACCCTAACCCTAACCCGAACCCTAACCCTAACCCTAACCCTAACCCGAACCCGAACCCTAACCCGAACCCTAAACCTAACCTTAATCCGAACCCTAACCCTAACGCTAACCCTAACCCTAACCCGAACCCTAAACCTAACACTAACCCGAACCCTAACCCCTAACCCGAACCCGAACCCGAACCCGAACCCTAATCCTACCCCGAACCCGAACCAAATCATAACCCTAACCCGAAGCCGACCCTAACCCGAACCGTAACCCTAACACTAACGCGAACCCTAACCCTAACCCGAACCCTAACCCGAACCCTAACCCTAACCCTAACCCTAACCCGAACCCTAACCCGAACCATAACCCGAACCCTAACCCGAAACCTAACCCTAACCCTAACCCTAACCCGAAAACTAACCCTAACCCTTACCCTAACCCTAACCCTATTCCGAACCTAACGCTAATCCGAACCCTAAACATAACCCTAACCCTAACACTAACCGTAAACCCTAACCCTAACCCGAATCCTAACCCTAACCCTAACCCAAACCCTAACCCTAACCCTAACCCGAATCCTAACACTAACCCGAACCCTAACCCTAAATCTAACCCGAAACCGAACCCCAACCCTAACCCTAACCCGAACCCGAACCCTAACCCTAACCCGAACCCTAAATCTAACCCTAACCCTAACCCGAACCCTAACCCTAACCCTAACCCGAACCCTCACCCGACCCTAACCCTAACCCTAACCCGAACCCTAACCCTAACCCTAACCCTAAAACGAACCTTAACCCTAACCCTAACCCTAACCCAAACCTAACCCGAACCCTAACCCTAACCCTAAACCGAACCCTAACCCTAACCCTAACCCTAACCCTAACCCGAACCCTAACAGTAACCCCTAACCATAACCCTAACCCTAACCCGAACCCGAACCCTCACCGTAACCCTAACCCCTACCCCTAACCCTAACCCTAACCCTAACCCGAACCCTAAACCTAACCCTAACGCTAACCCTAACCCGAACCCTAACCCTAACCCGAACCCTAACCCTAATCCTAACCCGAACCCTAACCCGAACCCTAACCCTAACCCTAACCCGAACCCTAACCCTAAACCGAACCCTAACCCTAACCCTAACCCTAACCCAAACCCTAACCCTAACCCTAACCCTAACCCGAAAACTAAACCAAACCCTAACCCTAACCATAACCCGAACCCTAACTCTAACCATAAAACGAACACAAACACGAACCCTAACCCTAATCCTAACCCCGAAAACGAACCCTAACCCTAACCCTAACCCGAACCCTAACCCGAACCCTAACCCGAACCCCAACCCTAACCCTAACCCGAAACCGAACCCTAACCCCAACCCTAAACCGAATCCTAACCCTAATCCGAACCCTAACCCTAACCCTAACCCTAACCCGAACCCTAACCCTAACTCTAACCCGACCCCTAACCCGAACCCTAACACGAACCCTAAACCTAACCCTAACCCTAACCCGAAGCCGAACTCTAACCCTAACCCTAACCCGAACCCTAACCCTAACCCGAACCCTAACCCGAACCCTAACCCTAACCCTAACCCGAACCCAACCCCTAACCCAAACCCTAACCCTAACCTGAACCCTAAACCTATTCCTAACCCGAACCCTAACCCTAACCCTAACCCGAACCCTAACCGCAATCCGAACCCTAACCCTAACCCTATCACTAACCCTAACCCGAACCCTAACCCTAAACCTAACCCGAACCCTAACCCGAACCCTAAACCTAACCCTAACCTGAACACTAACCCCTAACCCTAACCCGAACAGTAACCCTAACCTGAACCCTAAACCTAACACTAACCCGAACCCTAAACCTAACCCTAACCCGAACCCTAACCGTAACCCGAACCCTAACCCTAACCCTAAACCTAACCCGAACCCGAACCCTAAACCTAACCCTAACCCCTAACCCGAACCCTAAACCTAACCCTAACCCGAACCCTAACCCTAAACCTAACCCGAATCCTAACCCTAACCCTAACCCGAACCCTAACCCGAACCCTAAACCTAACCCTAACCCGAACCCGAACCCTAACCCTAAACCTAACCCGAACCCTAACCCTAACCCAAACCCGAACCGTAACCCTAACCCTAACCCGAACCCTAACCCTAAACCGAACCCGAACCCTAACCCTAACCCGAAAACTAACCCGTACCCAACCCTAACCCGAACCCTAACCCTAACCCGAACCCTAACCTTAACCCTGACCCTAACCCGAAACATAAACCAAACCCGAACCCTAACCCTAAACCTAACCCGAAACCTAAGCCATACCCTAACCCTAACCCTAACACGAACCCTAACCCTAACCCGAAACCTAACCCTAACCCTAACCCGAACCCTCACCTTTACCCTAACCCGAACCCTAACCGTAACACGAACCCTAAACCTAACCCTAAACCTAACCCTAACCCGAACCCTAACCATAACCCTAACGCGAACCTTAACCCGAACCCTAACCCTAACCTTAACCTGAACACTAATCCCTAACCTTAACCCGAACCTGAACCCTAACCCGAACCCTAACCCTAACCTTATCACGAACCCTAACCCTAACCCTAACCCTAACACTAACCCGAGCCCTAACCCTAACCCTAACCCTAACAGTAACCCTAATCCTAACCCGAAACCTAACCCTAACCCTAACCCTAAAACGAACCCTAGCCCTAACCCTAACCCTAACCCTAACCCTAACCCGAACCCTAACCCTAAACCTAAACCGAACCCTAACACTAACCCTAACCCTAACCCTAACACGAACCCTAAACCTAACACCTAACCATAACCCGAACCCTAACCCGAACCCGAACCCTAACCCTAACCCTAACCCCTAAACCTAACCCTAACCCAAACCCTAACCCGAACCCTAAACCTAACCCTAACCTGAACCCTAACCCGAACCCGAACCCTAACCCGAACCCTAACCCTAACCCTAATCCGAACCCTAACCCTAACCCTAAACCTAACCCTAACCCGAACCCTAACACTAACCCGTACCCTATTCCCTAACCCGAATCCGAACCCGAACCCGAACCCTAAACCTACCACGAACCCGAACCCTAACCCTAACCCTAACCCTAACCCTAACACTAACCCTAACCCGAAACCTAAACCTAGCCCTAACCCTAAACCGAACCCTAACCTGAACCCTAACACTAACACTAACCCTAACCCTAAACCGAACCCTAACCCTAACCCTAAACAAAACCCTAACCCTAACCCTAACACGAACCCGAACCCTAACCCTTTACCCGAATCCTAACCCTAACCCGAACACTAACCCGAACCCTAACCCTAAACTTAAGCCGAACCCGAACCCTAACACTAACCCTAACCCTAACCCGAACCCTAACCCGAACCCTAACCCGAACCCCAACCCTAACCCTAACCCGAACCCGAACCCTAACCCTAACACTAAACCGAAACCTAAACTTAACCCGAACCCTAACCCTAACCCTAACCCTAAACCGAACCTTAACCCTAACCCGACTCCTAACCCGAACCCTAACACGAACCCTAAACCTAACCCTAACCCTAACCCTAACCCGAACTCTAACCCTAAACATAACCCGAACCCTAACCTTAACCCGAACCCTAACCCGAACCCTAACCCTAACTCTAACCCTAACCCGAACCCTAACCCTAACCCGAACCCTAACCCTAACCCTAACCCGACCCCTAACCCGAAACCTAACACGAACCCTAAACCTAACCCTAACCCTAACCCTAACCCTAACCTGAACCCTTAACTTAACCCTAACCCTAACCCTAACACGAACCCTAACCCTAACCAAAACCCTAACCCGAACCCTAACCCGAACCCTAACCCTAACCCTAACCCGAACCCTAACCGTAACCCGAACCCTAACCGTAACACGAACCATAACCCTAACCCTAACCCTAAACTGAACCCTAACCCTAACCCTAACCCGAACCCTAACCCGAACCCTAACCCTAACCCTAACCTGAACACTAACGCCTAACCCCAACCCGAACCCAAACTCTAACCCGAACCCTAACCCTAACCCGAACCCTAAACCTAACCTGAACCCTAAACCTAACCCTAACACGAACCCTAACCCTAACCCTAACCCGAACCCTAACCGTAATCCGAACCCTAACCCTAACCCTAACCCTAACCCTAACCCGAACACTAACCCTAACCCTAACCCGAACCTAACCCGAAACCTAACCCTAACCCTAACCTGAACACTAACACCTAACCCTAACCCGAACCCGAACCCTAAACCGAACCCTAACCCTAACCCTAACCCGAACCCTAACGCTAAAGCTAACCATATACCTAAACCTAACCCGAACCCTAACCCTAACCCTAACTCTAACCCTAAACCTAACCCTAACCTGAACCCTAACCCTAACCCGAACCCTAACCCGAACCCTAAACAGAACCCTAACCCTAACCTAACCCTAATCCGAACCCTAACCCTAACCCTAACCCTAACCCTAACCCTAACACTAACACCTAACCCTAACCCGAAACCTAACCCTAACCCTAACCCGAACCCGAACCCTAAACCCTAACCCTAACCAGAACCCGAACCCTAAACCTAACCCTAAACCTAACCCTAACCCGATCCCAAACCCTAACCCTAACCCGAACCCTAACCCTAACCCTAACACTAACCCGAACCCGTACCCTAACCCGAACCCTAACCCTAACCCTAACCCGAACCCTATCCCTAACACGAACCCTAACCCTAACCCGAACCCGAACCCTAACTCTAAACCTAAACCTAACCCGCACCCTAACCCGAACCCGAACCCGAACCCTAACCGAAAGCGAAACCTAACCCTAATCCTAACCCTAACCCTAACCCTAAACCCAACCCTCACACTAACACTAACACTAACACTAACCCGAACCCTAACCCTAACCCGAACCCGAACCCTAACTCTAACCCTAACCCTACACCTAACCCTAACCCAAACCCTAACCCTAACCTGAACCCGAAACCTAACACTAACCCTAACCCTAACCCTAACCCTAACACCAAACCTAACCCTAACACTAACCCTAACACTAACCCGAACCCTAACCCTAACCCTAACCCTAACACTAACCCGAACACGAACCCTAACCCGAACCCTACCCCTAACCCTAATCCGAACACTAACCCTAACCTTAAACCTAACACTAACCCGAACCCGAACCCTAACCTTAACCCTAAACCGAACCCTAACCCTAACCCGAACCCTAACCCTAACCCGAAATCTAACCATAACCCTAACCAGAAACCAATCCCGAACCCTAACCCTAACCCTAACCCGAACCCTAACCTGAACCCTAACACTAACCCTAACCCGAACCCTAACCCTAACCCTAACCCGAACCCTAACCCTAACCTGAACCCTAACACTAACCCTAACCCTAACCCTAACCCGAACCCTCACCCGACCCTATCCCTAACCCTAACCCGAAACCCAACCCTAACCCTAGCCCGAACCCGAAACCTAACCCTAACCCTAAACCGAACCCTAACCCTAAACCGAACCCTAACCCTAACCCTAACCCGAACCCTAACCCGAACCATAACCCGAACCCTAACCCGAAACCTAACCCTAACCCTAACCCAAACCCGAACCAAATCATAACCCTAACCCGAAGCCGAACCCTAACCCGAACCGTAACCCTAACACTAACGCGAACCCTAACCCTAACCCGAACCCTAACCCGAACCCTAACCCTAACCCTAACCCTAACCCGAACCCTAACCCGAACCATAACTCGAACCCTAACCCGAAACCTAACCCTAACCCTAACCCTAACCCGAACACTAACCCTAACCCTTACCCTAACCCTAACCCTATTCCGAACCTAACGCTAATCCGAACCCTAAACATAACCCTAACCCTATCACTAACCGTAAACCCTAACCCTAACCCGAATCCTACCCCTAACCCTAACCCAAACCCTAACCCTAACCCTAACCCGAATCCTAACACCAACCCGAACCCTAACCCTAAAACTAACCCGAAACCGAACCCCAACCCTAACCCTAACCCTAACCCGAACCCTAACCCTAACCCGAACCCTAAATCTAACCCTAACCCTAACCCGAACCCTAAACCTAACCTTAACCCGAACCCTCACCCGACCCTAACCCTAACCCTAACCCGAACCCTAACCCTAACCCTAACCCTAAAACGAACCTTAACCCTAACCCTAACCCTAACCCAAACCTAACCCGAACCCTAACCCTAACCCTAAACCGAACCCTAACCCTAACCCTAACCCTAACACGAACCCTAACAGTAACCCCTAACCATAACCCTAACCCTAACCCGAACCCGAACCCTCACCCTAACCCTAACCCCTAACCCTAACCCTAACCCTAACCCTAACCCGAACCCTAAACCTAACCCTAACGCTAACCCTAACCCGAACCCTAACCCTAACCCGAACCCTAACCCTAATCCTAACCCGAACCCTAACCCGAACCCTAACCCTAACCCTAACCCGAACCCTAACCCTAAACCGAACCCTAACCCTAACCCTAACCCTAACCCAAACCCTAACCCTAACCCTAACCCTAACCCGAAAACTAAACCTAACCCTAACCCTAACCATAACCCGAACCCTAACTCTAACCCTAAAACGAACACAAACACGAACCCTAACCCTAATCCTAACCCCGAACCCGAACCCTAACCCTAACCCTAACCCGAACCCTAACCCGAACCCTAACCCGAACCCCAACCCTAACCCTAACCCGAAACCGAATCCTAACCCCAACCCTAAACCGAATCCTAACCCTAATCCGAACCCTAAACCTAACCCTAACCCTAACCCGAACCCTAACCCTAACTCTAACCCGAACCCTAACCCGAACCCTAACACGAACCCTAAACCTAACCCTAACCGTAACCCTAAGCCGAACTCTAACCCTAACCCTAACCCGAACCCTAACCCTAACCCGAACCCTAACCCGAACCCTAACCCTAACCCTAACCCGAACCCAACCCGTAACCCAAACCCTAACCCTAAACTGAACCCTAAACCTATTCCTAACCCGAACCCTAACCCTAACCCTAACCCGAACCCTAACCGCAATCCGAACCCTAACCCTAACCCTAACCCTAACCCTAACCCTAAACCGAACCCTAACCCTAAACCTAACCCGAACCCTAACCCGAACACTAAACCTAACCCTAAGCTGAACACTAACCCCTAACCCTAACCCGAACAGTAACCCTAACCTGAACCCTAAACCTAACACTAACCCGAACCCTAAACCTAACCCTAACCCGAACCCTAACCGTAACCCGAACCCTAACCCTAACCCTAAACCTAACCCGAACCCGAACCCTAAACCTAACCCTAACCCCTAACCCGAACCCTAAACCTAACCCTAACCCGAACCCTAACCCTAAACCTAACCCGAATCCTAACCCTAACCCTAATCCGAACCCTAACCCGAACCCTAACCCAACCCTAACCCGAACCCGAACCCTAACCCTAAACCTAACCCGAACCCTAACCCTAACCCGAACCCGAACCGTAACCCTAACCCTAACCCGAACCCTAACCCTAAACCGAACCCGAACCCTAACCCTAACCCGAAAACTAACCCGTACCCAACCCTAACCCGAACCCTAACCCTAACCCGAACCCTAACCTTAACCCTGACCCTAACCCGAAACATAAACCAAACCCGAACCCTAACCCTAAACCTAACCCGAACCCTAAGCCATACCCTAACCCTAACCCTAACACGAACCCTAACCCTAACCCGAAACCTAACCCTAACCCTAACCCGAACCCTCACCTTTACCCTAACCCGAACCGTAACCGTAACCCGAACCCTAAACCTAACCCTAAACCTAACCCTAACCCGAACCCTAACCATAACCCTAACGCGAACCTTAACCCGAACCCTAACCCTAACCTTAACCTGAACACTAATCCCTAACCTTAACCCGAACCTGAACCCTAACCCGAACCCTAACCCTAACCTTATCACGAACCCTAACCCTACCCCTAACCCTAACCTTATCACGAACCCTAACCCTAACCCTAACCCTAACACTAACCCGAACCCTAACCCTAACCCGAAACCGAACCCTAACTCTAACCCTAACCCTACACCTAACCCTAACCCAAACCCTAACCCTAACCCGAACCCGAAACCTAACACTAACCCTAAACCTAACCCTAACCCTAACACCAAACCTAACCCTAACACTAACCCTAACACTAACCCGAACCCTAACCCTAACCCTAACCCTAACACTAACCCGAACACGAACCCTAACCCGAACCCTACCCCTAACCCTAATCCGAACACTAACCCTAACCTTAAACCTAACACTAACCCGAACCCGAACCCTAACCTTAACCCTAAACCGAACCCTAACCCTAACCCGAACCCTAACCCTAACCCGAAATCTAACCATAACCCTAACCAGAAACCAATCCCGAACCCTAACCCTAACCCTAACCCGAACCCTAACCTGAACCCTAACACTAACCCTAACCCGAACCCTAACCCTAACCCAAACCCGAACCCTAACCCTAACCTGAACCCTAACACTAACCCTAACCCTAACCCTAACCCGAACCCTCACCCGACCCTAACCCTAACCCTAACCCGAAACCCAACCCTAACCCTAGCCCGAACCCGAAACCTAACCCTAACCCTAAACCGAACCCTAACCCTAAACCGAACCCTAACCCTAACCCTAACCCTAACCCGAACCCTAACACTAACCCTAACCCTACCCCTAACCCGAACCCTAACACGAACCCTAAACCTAACCCTAACCCTAACCCTAACCCGAACTCTAACCCTAACCCTAACCCAAACCCTAACCCTAACCCGTACCCTAACCCGAACCCTAAACCTAACCCTAACCCGAACCCTAACCCTAACCCAAACCCTAACCCTAACCTTAACCCGAACCCTAACCCTAACCCTAACCCTAACCCGAACCCTAACCGTAACCCGAACCCTAACCGTAACTCGAACCATAACCCTAACCCTAACCCTAACCCTAAACTGAACCCTAACCCTAACCCTAACCCGAACCCTAACCAGAACCCTAACCCTAACCCTAACCTGAACACTAACACCTAACCCCAACCCGAACCCGAACCCTAACCCGAACCCTAACCCTAATCCTAACCCTAACCCGAAACCTAACCCGAACCTGAACCCTAAACCTAACCCTAACCCGAACCCTAACCCTAACTATAACCCAAACCCTAACCATAATCCGAACCGTAACCCTAAACCGAACCCTAACCCTAACCCTAACCCGAACCCTAACCCTAACCCTAACCCGAACCCTAACCCTAACCCGAACCCTAGCCCGAACCCGAAACCTAACCCTAACCCTAAACCGAACCCTAACCCTAAACCGAACCCTAACCCTAACCCTAACCCTAACCCGAACCCTAACACTAACCCTAACACTACCCCTAACCCGAACCCTAACACGAACCCTAAACCTAACCCTAACCCTAAACCTAACCCGAACTCTAACCCTAACCCTAACCCAAACCCTAACCCTAACCCGAACCCTAACACGAACCCTAACCCTAACCCTAACCCGAACCCTAACCCTAACCCAAACCCTAACCCTAACCTTAACCCGAACCCTAACCCTAACCCTAACCCTAACCCGAACCCTAACTGTAACCCGAACCCTAACCGTAACCCGAAACCTAACCCTAACACTAACCCTAACCCTAAACTGAACCCTAACCCTAACCCTAACCCGAACCCTAACCCGAACCCTAACCCTAATCCTAACCTGAACACTAACACCTAACCCCAACCAGAACCCGAACCCTAACCCGAACCCTAACCCTAATCCTAACCCTAACCCGAAACCTAACCCTAACCTGAACCCTAAACCTAACCCTAACCCGAACCCTAACCCTAACCCTAACCCAAACCCTAACCATAATCCGAACCCTAACCCTAAACCGAACCCTAACCCTAACCCTAACCCGAACCCTAACCCTAACCCTAACCCGAATCCTAACCCGAACCCTAACCCTAACCGTAACCTGGACACTAAACCCTAACCCTAACCCGAACCCGAACCCTAACCCGAACCCTAACCCTAACCCTAACCCGAACCCTAACCCTAACGCTAACCCTAAACCTAACCCTAACCCGAAACCTAACCCTAACCCTAACTCTAACCCTAAACCTAACCCTAACCCGAACCCTAACCCTAACCCGAACCCTAACCGAACCCTAACCAGAACCCTAACCCTAACCTAACCCTAATCCGAACCCTAACCCTAATCCTAACCCTAACCCTAACACTAACCCCTAACCCTAGCACGAAACCAAACCTAACCCTAACACGAACCCGAACCCTAACCCCTAACCCTAACGCGAACCCGAAACCAAACCCTAAACCTAACCCTAACCCTAACCCTAACCCGAACCCGAACCCTAACGCTAACCCGAACCCTAACCCTAACCCTAAACCTAACCGTAAACCGAACCCTAACCCTAACACGAACCCTAAACCTAACCCGAACCCGAACCCTAACCCTAACCCTAAACCTAACCCGCACCCTAACCCTAAACCGAATCCGAACCCTAACCCTAACCCTAAACCTAACCCTAACCCGAAACCTAACCCTAACCCGAACCCGAAACCTAACCCTAACCCTAACCCTAACACTAACCCTAACCCTAACCCCAACCCTAACACTAACACTAACCCTAACCCTAACCCGAACACTAAACCTAACCCGAACCCTAACCCTAACCCTAACCCTAACCCGAACCCTAACCCTAACCCTAACCCTAACCCGAACCCTAACTCTAACCCTAACCCGAACACTAACCCGAACCCTAACCCTAACCCTAACCCCGAACCCGAACCCTAACCCTAACCCTAACCCTAACCCTAACCCTAACCCGAACCCTAACCCGAACCCTAACCCGAACCCCAACCCTAACCCTAACCCGAACGCGAACCCTAATCCTAACCCTAAACCGAACCCTAACCCTAACCCGAACCCTAACCCTAACCCTAACCCTAACCCGAACCCTAACCCTAACCCTAACCTGATCCCTAACCCTAACCCTAACCCGAAACCTAACCGAAACCCTAACCCGAACCCGAACTCTAACCCGAAACCGAACCCTAACCCATACCCTAAACCTAACCCGAACCCTAACCCTAACCCGAACCCTAACCCGAACCCTAACCCGATACCTAAGCCTAACCCTAACCCGAACTCTAACCCGAACCCTAACCCTAACCCTAAACCGAAACCTAACCCTAACCCTAACCCAAACACTAACCCGAACCCTAACCCTAACCCTAACCCTAACCCTAACCCGAACCCTAACCCTAACCCTAACCCGAACCCTAACCTCTAACCCGAACCCGAACCCGAACCCTAACCCGAACACGAACCCTAACCCTACCCCGAACCCGAACCCAAACCATAACCCTAACCCTAACCCGAACCCTAAACCTATCCCTAAACCTAACCCTAACCCTAACCCGAACCCTAACCCAAACCCTAACCCTAACCCTAACCCTAAACCCTAATCCTAAACCGAACCCTAACCCTAACCCTAACCCTAAACCTAACCCGAACCCTAACCCTAAACGTAACCCGAAACCTAACCCGAACCCTAACCTAACACTAACCTGGACACTAACCCCTAACCCTAACCTGAACCCGAACCCTAAACCGAACACGATCCCTAAACCAAACCCAAACCCGAACCCGAACCGTAACCCTAACCCTAACCCGAACCCTAACCCTAACCCGAACCCGAACCCTAACCCTAACCCGAACCCTAACCCTAACCCGAAACCTAACCCTAACCCGAACCCGAACCATAACCCGAACCGTAACCCTACCCAAACCCGAACCCTAACCCTAACCCTAACCCGAAACCTAACCCTAACCCTAACCCGAACCCTAACCCTAACACGAACACTAACCCTAACCCTAACCCGAATCCTAACCCTAACCCTAACCCGAACCGTAACCCGAACCCTAACCCTAACCCTAAACCTAACCCGAACCCTAACCCTAACCCTAACCCGAACCATAACCCTAACCGTACCCCGAACACTAACCCTAAACCTAAATCTCACCCTAACCCGAATCCTAACCCTAACCCTAACCCTAACCCTAACCGTAACCCGAACCCTAACCCTAAACCTAACCCTAACCCGATCCCTAACCCTAACCACTAACCCGAACCCTAACCCTAACCCGAACCCTAATCCTAACGGTAAACTGAACCCGAACACTAACCAGAACCCGAACCCTAAACCGAACCCTAACCCGAATCCTAACCCTAACCCTAAACCGAACCCTAACCCGAACCCTAACCCTAACCCTAACCCTAACCCGAACCCTAACCCTAACCCGAACCCGAACCCTAACCCTAACCCTTACCCGAACCCTAACCCTAAACCTAACCCTAACCCTAACACGAACCCTAAACCTAAACCCTAACCCGAATCCTAACCCTAACCCTAACCCGAACCCTAACCCGAACCCTAACCCTAACCCTAACCCGAACCCTAACCCTGACACTAACCCGAAACCTAACCCTAAACCTAACCCAAACCCTACCCCGAACCCTAACCCTAACCCTAACCTTAACCCTAACCCTAACCCCTAACCCTAACCCGAAACCTAACCCTAATCATAACCCTAACCCTAACCCGAACCCTAACCCTTACCCTAAACCTAACCCTAACCTGAACCCTAATCCTAAACCTAACCCTAACCCTTACCCGAAACCGAACCCTAACCCGATCCTAAACCTAACCCTAACCGTAACCGAAACCTAACCCTAAACCTAACCCGAACCCGAACCCTAACCTGAACCCGAACCCTAACCCGAACCCTAACCCTAACGCTAACCCGAACTCTAACCCTAACCCGAACCCTAACCCGAACCCTAACCCGAACCCTAACCCTAACGCTAACCCGAACTCTAACCCGAACCGTAACCCTAACCCTAACCCGAAACCTAACCCTAACCCTAACCCAAACCCTAAACCGAACCTTAACCCTAACCCTAACCCTAACTCGAACCCTAACCCTAACCCTAACCCGAACCCTAACCTCTAACCCGAACCCGAACCCGAACCCTAACCCGAACACGAACCCTAACCCTACCCCGAACCTGAACCCAAACCATAACACTAACCCTAACCCGAACCGTAACCCTAACCCTAACCTTAACCCTAACCCGAACACTAACCGTAACCCTAACCCTAACCCTAACCCCTAACCCTAACCCGAACCCTAAACCTAACCCTAACACTAAACCTAACCCGAACCCTAACCCTTACCCTAACCCGAACCCTAACCCTAACACTAACCTGAACACTAACCCCTGAACCTAACCCGAACCTGAACCCTAACCCGAACCCGATCCCTAACCCAAAACCGAACCCGAACCCGAACCCTAACCCTAACCCTAACACGAACCCTAACCCTAACCCTAACACGAACCCTAACCCTAACCCGAACCCTAACCCTAACCCGAAACCTAACCCTAACCCGAACCCGTACCCGCACCCGAACCCTAACCCTAACCCTAACCTGAACCCTAACACTAACCTGAACCCTAACCCTAACCCTAACACGAACCCTAACCCTAACCCGAACCCTAACCCTAACCCGAAACCTAACCCTAACCCGAACCCGTACCCGAACCCGAACCCTAACCCTAACCCTAACCTGAACCCTAACACTAACCCGAACCCTAACCTTAACCCGAACCCTAACCCTAACCCTAACCTGAACCCTAACCCTAACACGAACACTAACCCTAACCCGAACCCGAACCCGAACACTAACACTAACCCGAACCCTAACCCTAACCCTAACCCTAACCCGAACCCTAACCCAAACCCGAACCCTAACCCGAACTCGAACCCTATCACTAACCCGAACACGAACCCTAACTGTAACCCGAACCCTAACCCTAACCCGAACCCTAAACCTAACCCGAACCCTAACCCTAACCCTAACCCGAACCCTAACCCTAACCCGAACCCAAACCCGAACCCGAACCCTAACCCTAACCCTAACCCTAACACTAACCCTAACTCTAACCCCTAACCCTAACCCCAACCCTAACCCTAAACCGAACCGTAACCCTAACCCGAACCCGAACCCTAACGCTAACCCGAACCCGAACCCTAATCCGAACCCTAACCCTAACCCTAACCCAAACCCTAACCCTAAACCTAACCCGAAACCTAACCCGAACCCTAACACTAACACTAACCCTAATCCTAACCCGAACACTAACCCTAACCCTAACCGAAACCCTAACCCTAACCCTAACCCGAATCCGAGCTCTAACCACTTACCCGAACCCTAACCCTAACCCGAACCCTAACGCTAACCCGAACCCGAACCCTAACCCGAACCCTAACCCTAACCCTAACACGAAAGCTAACCCTAACCCGAACCTGAACCCTAACCCTAACCCGAACCCTAACCCTAACCCGAACCCGAACCCGAACTCTAACCCTAACCCGAACCCTAACCCTAACCCTAACCCGAACCCTAACCCAAAACGGAACCCTAAACCGAACCCGAACCTTAACCCTAACCCGAACCCGAACCCTAACCCTAACCCGAACCCTAACCCGAACCCTAACCCGAAACCTAAACCTAACCCTAAACCGAACCCTAACCCTAACCCGAACCCGAACCCTAACTCTAACCCGAACCCTAACCCGAACCCTAACCCGAAACCTAAACCTAACCCTAAAGCGAACCCTAACCCTAACCCGAACCCTAACCCTAAACCTAACCCTAACCCTAACCCTAACCCTAACCTTAACCCTAACCCGAACCCTAACCCTAAACCTAACCTTAACCCGAACCCTAATCCTAACCCTAACCCGAACCCTAACCCGTAACCCTTACCCGATCCTGAACCCGAAACCTAACCCTAACCCGAACCCTAACACTTACACGAACCCTAACCCTAACCCGAACCCTAACCATAATTCTAACCCTAACCCGAACCCTCACCCGAACCCTAACCCAAACCCGAAACCTAACCCTAAACCTAACCCTAATCCGAACCCTAACCCTAAACCTAACCCTAACCCTAACCCTAACCCGAAACCTAACCCTAACGCTAAACCGAAACCGAACACTAAACCTAACCCGAACACTAACCCGAAACCTAAACCTAACCCGAACCATAACCCTAACCCGAACCCTAACCCGAACCCTAACCCTGACCCTAACCTGAACCCTAACCCTGACCCTAAACCGAAACCTAACCCTAACCCTAACCCAAACCCTAACCCGATCCCTAACCCTAACCCGAAACGTAACCCTAACCCTAACCCGAACCCGAACCCTAACGCGAATCCTAACCCTAACCCTAACCCGAACCCTAACCCTAACCCGAACACGAACCCTAACCCTAACCCGAACCCTAACCCGAACCCTAACCCTAACCCTAACCCGAAACCTAACCCGAACCCTAAACCGAACCCTAAACCGAACCCTAACCCGAAACCTAAACCGAAAACTAACCCTAACCCTATCCCGAACCCTAACCCGAACCCTAAACCGAACCCTAACCCGAACGCTAACCCGAACCCTAATCCGAACCCTAACCCTAACCTTAACCCGAACCCAAACCCGAGCCCTAACCCTAACCGTAACCCGAACCCTAACCCTAACCCGAACCCTAACCCTAACCCGAACACTAACCCTAACCCTAACCCGAACCCTAACCCTAACCAGAACCCTAACCCGAACCCGAACCCTAACCCTAACCCTAACCCTAACACTAACCCTAACCCTAACTCTAACCCCTAAACCTAACCCCAAACCTAACCCTAAACCGAACCCTAACCCTAACCCTAACCCGAACCCTAACGCTAACCCGAACCCGAATCCTAAACCGAACCCTAACCCTAACCCTAACCCGAACCCTAACTCTAACCCTAACCCGAAACCTAAACCTAACCCGAACCCTAATCCTAAACCTAACCCGAACCCTCACCCTAACCCTAACCCGAACCTTAACCGTAACCCGAACCCTAAACCTAACCCTAAACCTAACCGGAACCCTAACCCTAACCCTAACCCGAACCCTAACCAGAACCCTAACCCTAACCCTATCCTGAACACTAACCCCTAACCCTAACATAACCCGAACCCTTACCCGAACCTGAACCCTAAACCTAACTCGAACCCGAACCCGAACCCTAACCCGAAACCTAACCCTAACCCTAACCCGAACCCTAACCCTAACCCTAAACCTAACCCTAACCCGAAACCTAACCCTAACCCTAACGCGAACCCGAAACCAAACCCTAAACCTAACCCTAACCCTAACCCTAACCCGAACCCGAACCCTAACGCTAACCCGAACCCTAACCCTAACCCTAAACCTAACCGTAAACCGAACCCTAACCCTAACACGAACCCTAAACCTAACCCGAACCCGAACCCTAACCCTAACCCTAAACCTAACCCGCACCCTAACCCTAAACCGAATCCGAACCCTAACCCTAACCCTAAACCTAACCCTAACCCGAAACCTAACCCTAACCCGAACCCGAAACCTAACCCTAACCCTAACCCTAACCCTAACCCTAACCCTAACCCCAACCCTAACACTAACACTAACCCTAACCCTAACCCGAACACTAAACCTAACCCGAACCCTAACCCTAACCCTAACCCTAACCCGAACCCTAACCCTAACCCTAACCCTAACCCGAACCCTAACTCTAACCCTAACCCGAACACTAACCCGAACCCTAACCCTAACCCTAACCCCGAACCCGAACCCTAACCCTAACCCTAACCCTAACCCTAACCCTAACCCGAACCCTAACCCGAACCCTAACCCGAACCCCAACCCTAACCCTAACCCGAACGCGAACCCTAATCCTAACCCTAAACCGAACCCTAACCCTAACCCGAACCCTAACCCTAACCCTAACCCTAACCCGAACCCTAACCCTAACCCTAACCTGATCCCTAACCCTAACCCTAACCCGAAACCTAACCGAAACCCTAACCCGAACCCGAACTCTAACCCGAAACCGAACCCTAACCCATACCCTAAACCTAACCCGAACCCTAACCCTAACCCGAACCCTAACCCGAACCCTAACCCGATACCTAAGCCTAACCCTAACCCGAACTCTAACCCGAACCCTAACCCTAACCCTAAACCGAAACCTAACCCTAACCCTAACCCAAACACTAACCCGAACCCTAACCCTAACCCTAACCCTAACCCTAACCCGAACCCTAACCCTAACCCTAACCCGAACCCTAACCTCTAACCCGAACCCGAACCCGAACCCTAACCCGAACACGAACCCTAACCCTACCCCGAACCCGAACCCAAACCATAACCCTAACCCTAACCCGAACCCTAAACCTATCCCTAAACCTAACCCTAACCCTAACCCGAACCCTAACCCAAACCCTAACCCTAACCCTAACCCTAAACCCTAATCCTAAACCGAACCCTAACCCTAACCCTAACCCTAAACCTAACCCGAACCCTAACCCTAAACGTAACCCGAAACCTAACCCGAACCCTAACCTAACACTAACCTGGACACTAACCCCTAACCCTAACCTGAACCCGAACCCTAAACCGAACACGATCCCTAAACCAAACCCAAACCCGAACCCGAACCGTAACCCTAACCCTAACCCGAACCCTAACCCTAACCCGAACCCGAACCCTAACCCTAACCCGAACCCTAACCCTAACCCGAAACCTAACCCTAACCCGAACCCGAACCATAACCCGAACCGTAACCCTACCCAAACCCGAACCCTAACCCTAACCCTAACCCGAAACCTAACCCTAACCCTAACCCGAACCCTAACCCTAACACGAACACTAACCCTAACCCTAACCCGAATCCTAACCCTAACCCTAACCCGAACCGTAACCCGAACCCTAACCCTAACCCTAAACCTAACCCGAACCCTAACCCTAACCCTAACCCGAACCATAACCCTAACCGTACCCCGAACACTAACCCTAAACCTAAATCTCACCCTAACCCGAATCCTAACCCTAACCCTAACCCTAACCCTAACCGTAACCCGAACCCTAACCCTAAACCTAACCCTAACCCGATCCCTAACCCTAACCACTAACCCGAACCCTAACCCTAACCCGAACCCTAATCCTAACGGTAAACTGAACCCGAACACTAACCAGAACCCGAACCCTAAACCGAACCCTAACCCGAATCCTAACCCTAACCCTAAACCGAACCCTAACCCGAACCCTAACCCTAACCCTAACCCTAACCCGAACCCTAACCCTAACCCGAACCCGAACCCTAACCCTAACCCTTACCCGAACCCTAACCCTAAACCTAACCCTAACCCTAACACGAACCCTAAACCTAAACCCTAACCCGAATCCTAACCCTAACCCTAACCCGAACCCTAACCCGAACACTAACCCTAACCCTAACCCGAACCCTAACCCTGACACTAACCCGAAACCTAACCCTAAACCTAACTCAAACCCTACCCCGAACCCTAACCCTAACCCTAACCTTAACCCTAACCCTAACCCCTAACCCTAACCCGAAACCTAACCCTAACCATAACCCTAACCCTAACCCGAACCCTAACCCTTACCCTAAACCTAACCCTAACCTGAACCCTAATCCTAAACCTAACCCTAACCCTTACCCGAAACCGAACCCTAACCCGATCCTAAACCTAACCCTAACCGTAACCGAAACCTAACCCTAAACCTAACCCGAACCCGAACCCTAACCTGAACCCGAACCCTAACCCGAACCCTAACCCTAACGCTAACCCGAACTCTAACCCTAACCCGAACCCTAACCCGAACCCTAACCCGAACCCTAACCCTAACGCTAACCCGAACTCTAACCCGAACCGTAACCCTAACCCTAACCCGAAACCTAACCCTAACCCTAACCCAAACCCTAAACCGAACCTTAACCCTAACCCTAACCCTAACTCGAACCCTAACCCTAACCCGAACCCGAACCCTAACCTCTAACCCGAACCCGAACCCGAACCCTAACCCGAACACGAACCCTAACCCTACCCCGAACCTGAACCCAAACCATAACACTAACCCTAACCCGAACCGTAACCCTAACCCTAACCTTAACCCTAACCCGAACACTAACCGTAACCCTAACCCTAACCCTAACCCCTAACCCTAACCCGAACCCTAAACCTAACCCTAACACTAAACCTAACCCGAACCCTAACCCTTACCCTAACCCGAACCCTAACCCTAACACTAACCTGAACACTAACCCCTGAACCTAACCCGAACCTGAACCCTAACCCGAACCCGATCCCTAACCCAAAACCGAACCCGAACCCGAACCCTAACCCTAACCCTAACACGAACCCTAACCCTAACCCTAACACGAACCCTAACCCTAACCCGAACCCTAACCCTAACCCGAAACCTAACCCTAACCCGAACCCGTACCCGCACCCGAACCCTAACCCTAACCCTAACCTGAACCCTAACACTAACCCGAACCCTAACCCTAACCCTAACACGAACCCTAACCCTAACCCGAACCCTAACCCTAACCCGAAACCTAACCCTAACCCGAACCCGTACCCGAACCCGAACCCTAACCCTAACCCTAACCTGAACCCTAACACTAACCCGAACCCTAACCTTAACCCGAACCCTAACCCTAACCCTAACCTGAACCCTAACCCTAACACGAACACTAACCCTAACCCGAACCCGAACCCGAACACTAACACTAACCCGAACCCTAACCCTAACCCTAACCCTAACCCGAACCCTAACCCAAACCCGAACCCTAACCCGAACTCGAACCCTATCACTAACCCGAACACGAACCCTAACTGTAACCCGAACCCTAACCCTAACCCGAACCCTAAACCTAACCCGAACCCTAACCCTAACCCTAACCCGAACCCTAACCCTAACCCGAACCCAAACCCGAACCCGAACCCTAACCCTAACCCTAACCCTAACACTAACCCTAACTCTAACCCCTAACCCTAACCCCAACCCTAACCCTAAACCGAACCGTAACCCTAACCCGAACCCGAACCCTA
The DNA here is from genome assembly GCA_032313775.1 of Urocyon cinereoargenteus. Taxonomy (NCBI): domain Eukaryota; kingdom Metazoa; phylum Chordata; class Mammalia; order Carnivora; family Canidae; genus Urocyon; species Urocyon cinereoargenteus. Next base: position 603,138 of record JAVLSZ010000125.1, read on the forward strand.
ACGCTAACCCGAACCCGAACCCTAATCCGAACCCTAACCCTAACCCTAACCCAAACCCTAACCCTAAACCTAACCCGAAACCTAACCCGAACCCTAACACTAACACTAACCCTAATCCTAACCCGAACACTAACCCTAACCCTAACCGAAACCCTAACCCTAACCCTAACCCGAATCCGAGCTCTAACCACTTACCCGAACCCTAACCCTAACCCGAACCCTAACGCTAACCCGAACCCGAACCCTAACCCGAACCCTAACCCTAACCCTAACACGAAAGCTAACCCTAACCCGAACCTGAACCCTAACCCTAACCCGAACCCTAACCCTAACCCGAACCCGAACCCGAACTCTAACCCTAACCCGAACCCTAACCCTAACCCTAACCCGAACCCTAACCCAAAACGGAACCCTAAACCGAACCCGAACCTTAACCCTAACCCGAACCCGAACCCTAACCCTAACCCGAACCCTAACCCGAACCCTAACCCGAAACCTAAACCTAACCCTAAACCGAACCCTAACCCTAACCCGAACCCGAACCCTAACTCTAACCCGAACCCTAACCCGAACCCTAACCCGAAACCTAAACCTAACCCTAAAGCGAACCCTAACCCTAACCCGAACCCTAACCCTAAACCTAACCCTAACCCTAACCCTAACCCTAACCTTAACCCTAACCCGAACCCTAACCCTAAACCTAACCTTAACCCGAACCCTAATCCTAACCCTAACCCGAACCCTAACCCGTAACCCTTACCCGATCCTGAACCCGAAACCTAACCCTAACCCGAACCCTAACCCTTACACGAACCCTAACCCTAACCCGAACCCTAACCATAATTCTAACCCTAACCCGAACCCTCACCCGAACCCTAACCCAAACCCGAAACCTAACCCTAAACCTAACCCTAATCCGAACCCTAACCCTAAACCTAACCCTAACCCTAACCCTAACCCGAAACCTAACCCTAACGCTAAACCGAAACCGAACACTAAACCTAACCCGAACACTAACCCGAAACCTAAACCTAACCCGAACCATAACCCTAACCCGAACCCTAACCCGAACCCTAACCCTGACCCTAACCTGAACCCTAACCCTGACCCTAAACCGAAACCTAACCCTAACCCTAACCCAAACCCTAACCCGATCCCTAACCCTAACCCGAAACGTAACCCTAACCCTAACCCGAACCCGAACCCTAACGCGAATCCTAACCCTAACCCTAACCCGAACCCTAACCCTAACCCGAACACGAACCCTAACCCTAACCCGAACCCTAACCCGAACCCTAACCCTAACCCTAACCCGAAACCTAACCCGAACCCTAAACCGAACCCTAAACCGAACCCTAACCCGAAACCTAAACCGAAAACTAACCCTAACCCTATCCCGAACCCTAACCCGAACCCTAAACCGAACCCTAACCCGAACGCTAACCCGAACCCTAATCCGAACCCTAACCCTAACCTTAACCCGAACCCAAACCCGAGCCCTAACCCTAACCGTAACCCGAACCCTAACCCTAACCCGAACCCTAACCCTAACCCGAACACTAACCCTAACCCTAACCCGAACCCTAACCCTAACCAGAACCCTAACCCGAACCCGAACCCTAACCCTAACCCTAACCCTAACACTAACCCTAACCCTAACTCTAACCCCTAAACCTAACCCCAAACCTAACCCTAAACCGAACCCTAACCCTAACCCTAACCCGAACCCTAACGCTAACCCGAACCCGAATCCTAACCCGAACCCTAACCCTAACCCTAACCCGAACCCTAACTCTAACCCTAACCCGAAACCTAAACCTAACCCGAACCCTAATCCTAAACCTAACCCGAACCCTCACCCTAACCCTAACCCGAACCTTAACCGTAACCCGAACCCTAAACCTAACCCTAAACCTAACCGGAACCCTAACCCTAACCCTAACCCGAACCCTAACCAGAACCCTAACCCTAACCCTATCCTGAACACTAACCCCTAACCCTAACATAACCCGAACCCTTACCCGAACCTGAACCCTAAACCTAACTCGAACCCGAACCCGAACCCTAACCCGAAACCTAACCCTAACCCTAACCCGAACCCTAACCCTAACCCTAAACCTAACCCTAACCCGAAACCTAACCATAACCCTAAAGCGAACCCGAAACCTAAGCCAAACCCGAACCCTAACCCGAACCCTGACCCTAACCCGAAACCTAACCCTAACCCTAACCCAAACCCTAACCCGAACCCTAACCCTAACCCTAACCCTAACCCCTAACCCTAACACTAACCCTAACCCTAACACTAAAACCTAACCCTAACCCGAAGCCTAACCCTAACCCTAACCCTAACACGAACCCTAAACCTAAACCTAACCCTAATCCTAACCCTAACCCTAACCCGAACCCTAACCCTAACCCTAACCGTAACCCTAACCCGAAACCTAACCCTTACCCTATCGCTAACCCTAACCCTAACCCTAACCCCAAACCCTAACCCCAACCCTAACCCTAACCCGAACCCTAATCCGAACCCTAACCCTAACACTAACCTGAACACTAAGCCCTAAACCTAACCCGAACCCGAACCCTAACCCGAACCCGATTCCTAACCCCAACCCGAACCCGAACCCGAACACTAATCCTAACCCTAACCCAAAAGCTAACCCTAAGCCTAACCTGAACCCTAACCCTAACCCGAACCCTAACCCTAACCCGAACCCTAAACCTAACCAGAACCCGAACCCGAACCCGAACCCTAACCCTAACCCTAACCCGAACCCTAACCCTAACCCGAACCCTAACCCTATCCCTAACCCGAACCCTAAACCTAACCCTAACCCGAACCCTAACCCTAACCCGAACCCTAACCCTAACCCTAACCCAAACCCTAACCCGAACCCTAACCCTAACCCTAACCCAAATCCTAACCCTAACCCTAACCAGAACCCTAACTCGAACCCTAACACTAACCCTAACCCTAACCCGAACCCTAACCATAACCCTAACCCGAACCCTAACCCTAACCCTAACCCTAACCCGAAACCTAACCCTAACCCTAACACGAACCCTAACCCCTAACCCGAACCGAACCCGAACCCGAACCCTAACCCTAACCCTAAACCGAACCCTAACCCAAATCCTAACCCTAACCCTAACCCGAACCCTAACCCTAACCCTAACCCGAACCCTAAACCTAAACCTAACCCTAATCCTAACCCTAACCCTAACCCATACCCTAACCCTAACCCTAACCCTAACCCGAACCCTAACCCTAACCCTAACCCTAACCCTAACCCTAACCCTAACCCCAAACCCTAACCCCAACCCTAACCCAACACGAACCCTAACCCGAAACCTAACCCTAACACTAACCTGAACACTAAGCCCTAACCCTAACCCGATCCCGAACCCTAACCCGAACCCGATCCCTAACCCAAACCCGAACCCGAACCCGAACCCTAACCCTAACCCTAACCCGATACCTAACCATAACCCTAACCCAAATCCTAACCCTAACCCTAACCAGAACCCTCACCCGAACCCTATCACTAACCCTAACCCTAACCCGAACCCTAACCATAACCCTAACCCGAACCCTAACCCTAACCCTAACCAGAACCCTAACCCTAACCCTAACCCTAACCCGAACCCTAACCCCTAACCCGAACCCGAACCCGAACCCTAACCCTAACCCTAAACCGAACCCTAACCCAAATATTAACCCTAACCCTAACCCGAACCCTAACCCTAACCCGAACCCTAACCCTAACCCTAACCCTACCCTAACCCCAAACCCTAACCCCAACCCTAACCCAACACGAACCCTAACCCGAAACCTAACCCTAACACTAACCTGACCACTAAGCCCTAACCCTAACCCGATCCCGAACCCTAACCCGAACCCGATCCCTAACCCAAACCCGAACCCGAACCCGAACCCTAACCCTAACCCTAACCTGAACCCTAACCCTAAGCCTAACCCGAACCCTAACCCTAACCCGAACCCTAACCCTAACCAGAATCCTAACCCTAACCAGAACCCGAACCCGAACCCGAACCCTAACCCTAACCCTAACCCGAACCCTAACCCTAACCCGAACCCTAACCCCTAACCCTAACCCGAACCCGAAACCTAACCCTAACCCTAACCCTAACCCTAACCCTAACCCGAACACGAACACTAACCGGAACCCTAATCCGAAACCTAATCCTAACCCGAACCCTAACACTAAACCGAACCCGAACCCTAACCCTAACCCGAACCCGAACCCTAACCCTAACCCGAACCCTAACCCTAACTCTAACCCGAAACCTAAACCTAACCCTAACCCGAACCCTAACCCTAACCCGAACCCTAACACTAACCCTAACCCAAATCCTAACCCTAAACCTAACCCGAACCCTAACCCGAACCCTAACCCTAACCCTAACCCTAACCCGAACCCTAAACCTATCCCGAACCCGAACCCTAAACCTAACCCTTATCCGAACCCTAACCCTAAACCTAACCCTAACCCTAACCCGAAACCTACTTAACCCGAACCCTAACCCTAACGCTAACCCGAACCCTAACCCTAACCCTAACCCGAACCCTAACCCTAAACCTAACCCTAACCCTAACCCTAACCCGAAACCTAAACCTAACGGTAAACCGAACCCGAACCCTAAACCGAACCCGAACCCTAACGCGAAACCTAAACCTAACCCGAACCCTAACCCTAACCCGAACCCTAACCCGAACCCTAACACTGACCCTAACCCTAACCCTAACCCTTACACTAACCCGAACCCTAACCCTAACCCTAACCCATAACCTAACCCGAACCCTAACCCTAACCCTAGCCCTAACCCTTACCCTAACCCCTAACCCTAACTCTAAACCTAACCCTAACCCTAACCCTAAAACCTATCCCTAACCCGAACCCTAAATCTAACCCTAACCCGAACCCGAACCCTAACGTGAATCCTAACCCTAACCCTGACACGAACCCTAACCCTAAACCTATCCCGAAACCTAAACCTAACCCGAACCCTAACCCGAACCCTAACCCTAACCCTAACCCGAACACTAACCCTGACACTAACCCGAAACCTAACCCTAACCCTAACCCAAACCCTACCCCGAACCCTAACCCTAACCCTAACCTTAACCCGAACCCTAACCCCTAACCCTAACCCGAAACCTAACCCTAACCATAACCCTAACCCTAACCCGAAACCTAACCCTTACCCTAACCCTAACCCTAAACCGAACCCTAATCCTTAACCTAACCCTAACCCTTACCCGAACCCGAACCCTAACCCGAACCCTAACCCTAACCCTAACCCTAACCGAAACCTAACACTAACCCTAACCCGAACCCGAACCCTAACCTGAACCCGAACCCTAACCCGAACCCTAACCTTAACGCTAACCCGAACTCTAACCCTAACCCGAACCCTAAACCGAACCCAAAACCGAACCCTAACCCTAACGCTAACCCGAACTCTAACCTGAACCCTAACCCTAACCCTAATCCTAACCCTAACACTAACCCTAACCCTAACTCTAACCCCTAAACCTAACCCCAACCCTAACCCTAAACCGAACCCTAACCCTAAACCTAACCCGAACCCTAACGCTAACCCGAACCCGAATCCTAACCCGAACCCTAACCCTAACCCTAACCCGAACCCTAACCCTAACCCTAATCCGAAACCTAAAACTAACCCAAACCCTAATCCTAAACCTAACCCGAACCCTAACCCTAACCCTAACCCGAACCTTAACCGTAACCCGAACCCTAAACCTAACCCTAACCCTAACCCTAACCCGAACCCTAACCCTAACCCTAACCCGAACCCTAACCCGAACCCTAACCCTAACCCTAACCCTAACCCGAACCCTAACTCTAACCCTAACCCGAACACTAACCCGAACCCTAACCCTAACCCTAACCCCGAACCCGAACCCTAACCCTAACCCTAACCCTAACCCGAACCCTAACCCGAACCCTAACCCGAACCCCAACCCTAACCCTAACCCGAACGCGAACCCTAATCCTAACCCTAAACCGAACCCTAACCCTAACCCGAACCCTAACCCTAACCCTAACCCTAACCCGAACCCTAACCCTAACCCTAACCCGACCCCTAACCCGAACCCTAACACGAACCCTAAACCTAACCCTAACCCTAACCCTAACCCGAACTCTAACCCTAACTCTAACCCGAACCCTAACCCTAACCCGAACCCTAACCCGAACCCTAACCCTAACCTGATCCCTAACCCTAACCCTAACCCGAAACCTAACCCAAACCCTAACACGAACCCGAACTCTAACCCGAAACCGAACCCTAACCCATACCCTAAACCTAACCCGAACCCTAACCCTAACCCGAACCCTAACCCGAACCCTAACCCGATACCTAAGCCTAACCCTAACCCGAACTCTAACCCGAACCCTAACCCTAACCCTAAACCGAAACCTAACCCTAACCCTAACCCAAACCCTAACCCGAACCCTAACCCTAACCCTAACCCTAACCCTAACCCGAACCCTAACCCTAACCCTAACCCGAACCCTAACCTCTAACCCGAACCCGAACCCGAACCCTAACCCGAACACGAACCCTAACCCTACCCCGAACCCGAACCCAAACCATAACCCTAACCCTAACCCGAACCCTAACCCTAACCCTAACCCTAACCCTAACCCTAACCCGAACCCTAACCCAAACCCTAACCCTAACCCTAACCCTAAACCCTAAACCTAAACCGAACCCTAACCCTAACCCTAACCCTAAACCTAACCCGAACCCTAACCCTAAACGTAACCCGAAACCTAACCCGAACCCTAACCTAACACTAACCTGAACACTAACACCTAACCCTAACCTGAACCCGAACCCTAAACCGAACACGATCCCTAAACCAAACCCAAACCCGAACCCGAACCGTAACCCTAACCCTAACCCGAACCCTAACCCTAACCCGAACCCGAACCCTAACCCTAACCCGAACCCTAACCCTAACCCGAAACCTAACCCTAACCCGAACCCGAACCCGAACCCGAACCGTAACCCTACCCAAACCCGAAACCTAACCCTAACCCTAACCCGAAACCTAACCCTAACCCTAACCCGAACCCTAACCCTAACACGAACACTAACCCTAACCCTAACCCGAATCCTAACCCTAACCCTAACCCGAACCCTAACCCGAACCCTAACCCTAACCCTAAACCTAACCCGAACCCTAACCCTAACCCTAACCCGAACCATAACCCTAACCGTACCCCGAACACTAACCCTAAACCTAAATCTCACCCTAACCCGAATCCTAACCCTAACCCTAACCCTAACCCTAACCGTAACCCGAACCCTAACCCTAAACCTAACCCTAACCCGAACCCTAACCCTAACCACTAACCCGAACCCTAACCCTAACCCGAACCCTAATCCTAACGGTAAACTGAACCCGAACCCTAACCAGAACCCGAACCCTAAACCGAACCCTAACCCGAATCCTAACCCTAACCCTAAACCGAACCCTAACCCGAACCCTAACCCTAACCCTAACCCTAACCCGAACCCTAACCCTAACCCGAACCCGAACCCTAACCCTAACCCTTACCCGAACCCTAACCCTAAACCTAACCCTAACCCTAACACGAACCCTAAACCTAAACCCTAACCCGAATCCTAACCCTAACCCTAACCCGAACCCTAAACCGAACCCTAACCCTAACCCTAACCCGAACCCTAACCCTGACACTAACCCGAAACCTAACCCTAAACCTAACCCAAACCCTACCCCGAACCCTAACCCTAACCCTAACCTTAACCCTAACCCTAACCCCTAACCCTAACCCGAAACCTAACCCTAACCATAACCCTAACCCTAACCCGAACCCTAACCCTTACCCTAAACCTAACCCTAACCTGAACCCTAATCCTAAACCTAACCCTAACCCTTACCCGAAACCGAACCCTAACCCGATCCTAAACCTAACCCTAACCGTAACCGAAACCTAACCCTAACCCTAACCCGAACCCGAACCCTAACCTGAACCCGAACCCTAACCCGAACCCTAACCCTAACGCTAACCCGAACTCTAACCCTAACCCGAACCCTAACCCGAACCCTAACCCGAACCCTAACCCTAACGCTAACCCGAACTCTAACCCGAACCGTAACCCTAACCCTAACCCGAAACCTAACCCTAACCCTAACCCAAACCCTAAACCGAACCTTAACCCTAACCCTAACCCTAACTCGAACCCTAACCCTAACCCTAACCCGAACCCTAACCTCTAACCCGAACCCGAACCCGAACCCTAACCCGAACACGAACCCTAACCCTACCCCGAACCTGAACCCAAACCATAACACTAACCCTAACCCGAACCGTAACCCTAACCCTAACCTTAACCCTAACCCGAACACTAACCGTAACCCTAACCCTAACCCTAACCCCTAACCCTAACCCGAACCCTAAACCTAACCCTAACACTAAACCTAACCCGAACCCTAACCCTTACCCTAACCCGAACCCTAACCCTAACACTAACCTGAACACTAACCCCTAAAACTAACCCGAACCTGAACCCTAACCCGAACCCGATCCCTAACCCAAAACCGAACCCGAACCCGAACCCTAACCCTAACCCTAACACGAACCCTAACCCTAACCCTAACACGAACCCTAACCCTAACCCGAACCCTAACCCTAACCCGAAACCTAACCCTAACCCGAACCCGTACCCGCACCCGAACCCTAACCCTAACCCTAACCTGAACCCTAACACTAACCCGAACCCTAACCCTAACCCTAACACGAACCCTAACCCTAACCCGAACCCTAACCCTAACCCGAAACCTAACCCTAACCCGAACCCGTACCCGAACCCGAACCCTAACCCTAACCCTAACCTGAACCCTAACACTAACCCGAACCCTAACCTTAACCCGAACCCTAACCCTAACCCGAACCTGAACCCTAACCCTAACACGAACACTAACCCTAACCCGAACCCGAACCCGAACACTAACACTAACCCGAACCCTAACCCTAACCCTAACCCTAACCCGAACCCTAACCCAAACCCGAACCCTAACCCGAACTCGAACCCTATCACTAACCCGAACACGAACCCTAACTGTAACCCGAACCCTAACCCTAACCCGAACCCTAAACCTAACCCGAACCCTAACCCTAACCCTAACCCGAACCCTAACCCTAACCCGAACCCAAACCCGAACCCGAACCCTAACCCTAACCCTAACCCTAACACTAACCCTAACTCTAACCCCTAACCCTAACCCCAAACCTAACCCTAAACCGAACCCTAACCCTAACCCGAACCCGAACCCTAACGCTAACCCGAACCCGAACCCTAATCCGAACCCTAACCCTAACCCTAACCCAAACCCTAACCCTAAACCTAACCCGAAACCTAACCCGAACCCTAACACTAACACTAACCCTAATCCTAACCCGAACACTAACCCTAACCCTAACCGAAACCCTAACCCTAACCCTAACCCGAATCCGAGCTCTAACCCCTTACCCGAACCCTAACCCTAACCCGAACCCTAACGCTAACCCGAACCCGAACCCTAACCCGAACCCTAACCCTAACCCTAACACGAAACCTAACCCTAACCCGAACCTGAACCCTAACCCTAACCCGAACCCTAACCCTAACCCGAACCCGAACCCGAACTCTAACCCTAACCCGAACCCTAACCCTATCCCTAACCCGAACCCTAACCCAAAACGGAACCCTAAACCGAACCCGAACCTTAACCCTAACCCGAACCCGAACCCTAACCCTAACCCGAACCCTAACCCGAACCCTAACCCGAAACCTAAACCTAACCCTAACCCGAACCCTAACCCTAACCCGAACCCGAACCCTAACTCTAACCCGAACCCTAACCCGAACCCTAACCCGAAACCTAAACCTAACCCTAAAGCGAACCCTAACCCTAACCCGAACACTAACCCTAACCCTAACCCTAACCCGAACCCTAACCCTAACCCTAACCCTAACCCGAACCCTAACCCTAAACCTAACCTTAACCCGAACCCTAACCCTAACCCTAACCCGAACCCTAACCCGTAACCCTTACCCGATCCTGAACCCGAAACCTAACACTAACCCGAACCCTAACCCTTACACGAACCCTAACCCTAACCCGAACCCTAACCATAATTCTAACCCTAACCCGAACCCTCACCCGAACCCTAACCCAAACCCGAAACCTAACCCTAAACCTAACCCTAATCCGAACCCTAACCCTAAACCTAACCCTAACCCTAACCCTAACCCGAAACCTAACCCTAACGCTAAACCGAAACCGAACACTAAACCTAACCCGAACACTAACCCGAAACCTAAACCTAACCCGAACCATAACCCTAACCCGAACCCTAACCCGAACCCTAACCCTGACCCTAACCTGAACCCTAACCCTGACCCTAAACCGAAACCTAACCCTAACCCTAACCCAAACCCTAACCCGATCCCTAACCCTAACCCGAAACGTAACCCTAACCCTAACCCGAACCCGAACCCTAACGCGAATCCTAACCCTAACCCTAACCCGAACCCTAACCCTAACCCGAACACGAACCCTAACCCTAACCCGAACCCTAACCCGAACCCTAACCCTAACCCTAACCCGAAACCTAACCTGAACCCTAAACCGAACCCTAAACCGAACCCTAACCCGAAACCTAAACCGAAAACTAACCCTAACCCTATCCCGAACCCTAACCCGAACCCTAAACCGAACCCTAACCCGAACGCTAACCCGAACCCTAATCCGAACCCTAACCCTAACCCTAACACGAACCCAAACCCGAGCCCTAACCCTAACCGTAACCCGAACCCTAACCCTAACCCGAACCCTAACCCTAACCCGAACACTAACCCTAACCCTAACCCGAACCCTAACCCTAACCAGAACCCTAACCCGAACCCGAACCCTAACCCTAACCCTAACCCTAACACTAACCCTAACCCTAACTCTAACCCCTAAACCTAACCGCAAACCTAACCCTAAACCGAACCCTAACCCTAACCCTAACCCGAACCCTAACGCTAACCCGAACCCGAATCCTAACCCGAACCCTAACCCTAACCCTAACCCGAACCCTAACTCTAACCCTAACCCGAAACCTAAACCTAACCCGAACCCTAATCCTAAACCTAACCCGAACCCTCACCCTAACCCTAACCCGAACCTTAACCGTAACCCGAACCCTAAACCTAACCCTAAACCTAACCCGAACCCTAACCCTAACCCTAACCCGAACCCTAACCAGAACCCTAACCCTAACCCTATCCTGAACACTAACCCCTAACCCTAACATAACCCGAACCCTTACCGAACCTGAACCCTAAACCTAACTCGAACCCGAACCCGAACCCTAACCCGAAACCTAACCCTAACCCTAACCCGAACCCTAACCCTAACCCTAAACCTAACCCTAACCCGAAACCTAACCATAACCCTAAAGCGAACCCGAAACCTAAGCCAAACCCGAACCCTAACCCGAACCCTGACCCTAACCCGAAACCTAACCCTAACCCTAACCCAAACCCTAACCCGAACCCTAACCCTAACCCTAACCCTAACCCCTAACCCTAACACTAACCCTAACCCTAACACTAAAACCTAACCCTAACCCGAAGCCTAACCCTAACCCTAACCCTAACACGAACCCTAAACCTAAACCTAACCCTAATCCTAACCCTAACCCTAACCCGAACCCTAACCCTAACCCTAACCGTAACCCTAACCCGAAACCTAACCCTTAACCTATCGCTAACCCTAACCCTAACCCTAACCCCAAACCCTAACCCCAACCCTAACCCTAACCCGAACCCTAACCCGAACCCTAACCCTAACACTAACCTGAACACTAAGCCCTAACCCTAACCCGAACCCGAACCCTAACCCGAACCCGATCCCTAACCCCAACCCGAACCCGAACCCGAACACTAATCCTAACCCTAACCCAAAAGCTAACCCTAAGCCTAACCTGAACCCTAACCCTAACCCGAACCCTAACCCTAACCCGAACCCTAAACCTAACCAGAACCCGAACCCGAACCCGAACCCTAACCCTAACCCTAACCCGAACCCTAACCCTAACCCGAACCCTAACCCTATCCCTAACCCGAACCCTAAACCTAACCCTAACCCGAACCCTAACCCTAACCCGAACCCTAACCCTAACCCTAACCCAAACCCTAACCCGAACCCTAACCCTAACCCTAACCCAAATCCTAACCCTAACCCTAACCAGAACCCTAACCCGAACCCTAACACTAACCCTAACCCAAACCCGAACCCTAACCATAACCCTAACCCGAACCCTAACCCTAACCCTAACCCTAACCCGAAACCTAACCCTAACCCTAACACGAACCCTAACCCCTAACCCGAACCGAACCCGAACCCGAACCCTAACCCTAACCCTAAACCGAACCCTAACCCAAATCCTAACCCTAACCCTAACCCGAACCCTAACCCTAACCCTAACCCGAACCCTAAACCTAAACCTAACCCTAATCCTAACCCTAACCCTAACCCGTACCCTAACCCTAACCCTAACCCTAACCCTAACCCGAACCCTAACCCTAACCCTAACCCTAACCCCAAACCCTAACCCCAACCCTAACCCAACACGAACCCTAACCCGAAACCTAACCCTAACACTAACCTGAACACTAAGCCCTAACCCTAACCCGATCCCGAACCCTAACCCGAACCCGATCCCTAACCCAAACCCGAACCCGAACCCGAACCCTAACCCTAACCCTAACCCGAACCCTAACCCTAACCCTAACCCAAATCCTAACCCTAACCCTAACCAGAACCCTCACCCGAACCCTATCACTAACCCTAACCCTAACCCGAACCCTAACCATAACCCTAACCCGAACCCTAACCCTAACCCTAACCCTAACCCTAACCAGAACCCTAACCCTAACCCTAACCCGAACCCTAACCCCTAACCCGAACCCGAACCCGAACCCTAACCCTAACCCTAACCCCAAACCCTAACCCCAACCCTAACCCAACACGAACCCTAACCCGAAACCTAACCCTAACACTAACCTGAACACTAAGCCCTAACCCTAACCCGATCCCGAACCCTAACCCGAACCCGATCCCTAACCCAAACCCGAACCCGAACCCGAACCCTAACCCTAACCCTAACCTGAACCCTAACCCTAAGCCTAACCCGAACCCTAACCCTAACCCGAACCCTAACCCTAACCAGAATCCTAACCCTAACCAGAACCCGAACCCGAACCCGAACCCTAACCCTAACCCTAACCCGAACCCTAACCCTAACCCGAACCCTAACCCCTAACCCTAACCCGAACCCGAACCCTAACCCTAACCCTAACCCTAACCCTAACCCTAACCCGAACACGAACACTAACCGGAACCCTAACCCGAACCCTAACCCGAACCCTAAACCTAATCCTAACCCTAACCCTAACCCGAACCCTAACCCTAACCCTAACCCGAACCCTAACCCGAACCCTAACCCTAACCCTATCCTGAACACTAACCCCTAACCCTAACATAACCCGAACCCTTACCCGAACCTGAACCCTAAACCTAACTCGAAACCGAACCCGAACCCTAACCTAACCCTAACCCTAACCCTACCCGAACCCTAACCCTAACCCTAACCCGAAACCTAACCATAACCCTAAAGCGAAACCGAAACCTAAGCCAAACCCGAACCCTAACCCGAACCCTGACCCTAACCCGAACCCTAACCCTAACCCTAAACCAAACCCTAACCCGAACCCTAACCCTAAACCTAACCCTAACCCCTAACCCTAACACTAACCCTAACCCTAACCCTAAAACCTAACCCTAACCCGAACCCTAACCCTAACCCTAACCCTAACACGAACCCTAAACCTAAAACTAACCCTAATCCTAACCCTAACCCTAACCCGAACCCTAACCCTAACCCTAACCCTAACCCTAACCCGAAACCTAACCCTTACCCTATCGCTAACCCTAACCCTAACCCTAACCCCAAACCCTAACCCCAACCCTAACCCTAACCCCAACCCTAAAACGAACCCTAACCCTAACACTAACCTGAACACTAAGCCCTAACCCTAACCCGAACCCGAACCCTAACCCGAACCCGATCCCTAACCCCAACCCGAACCCGAAACCGAACCCTAACCCTAACCCTAACCCAAAACCTAACCCTCAGCCTAACCTGAACCCTAACCCTAACCCGAACCCTAACACTAACCCGAACCCTAAACCTAAACAGAACCCGAACCCGAACCCGAACCCTAACCCTAACCCTAACCCGAACCCTAACCCTAACCCGAACCCTAACCCTAACCCTAACCCGAACCCTAAACCTAACCCTAACCCGAACCCTAACCCTAACCCGAACCCTAACCCTAACCCTAACCCTAACCCGAACCCTAACCCTAACCCTAACCCAAATCCTAACCCTAACCCTAACCAGAACCCTAACCCGAACCCTAACACTAACCCTAACCCGAACCCGAACCCTAACCCTAACCCTAACCCGAACCCTAACCCTAACCCTAACCCTAACCCGAACCCTAACCCTAACCCTAACACGAACCCTAACCCCTAACCCGAACCCGAACCCGAACCCTAACCCTAACCCTAAACCGAACCCTAACCCAAATCCTAACCCTAACCCTAACCCGAACGCTAACCCTAACCCTAACCCGAACCCTAAACCTAAACCTAACCCTAATCCTAACCAAAACTCTAACCCGTACCCTAACCCTAAACCTAACCCTAACCCTAACCCGAACCATAACCCTAACCCTAACCCTAACCCTATCCCTAACCCCAAACCCTAACCCCAACCCTAACCCAACCCGAACCCTAACCCGAAACCTAACCCTAACACTAACCTGAACACTAAGCCCTAACCCTAACCCGATCCCGAACCCTAACCCGAACCCGATCCCTAACCCAAACCCGAACCCGAACCCGAACCCTAACCCTAACCCTAACCCGAACCCTAACTCTAAGCCTAACCCGAACCCTAACCCTAACCCGAACCCTAACCCTAACCAGAATCCTAACCCTAACCCTAAAGCTAACCTGAACCCTAACCCTAACACGAACACTAACCCTAACCCGAACCCGAACCCTAACCCTAAACCTAACCTGAACCCTAACCCTAACACGAACACTAACCCTAACCCGAACCCGAACCCGAACACTAACACTAACCCGAACCCTAACCCTAAACCTAACCCTAACCCGAAACCTAACCCAAACCCGAACCCTAACCCGAACTCGAACCCTATCACTAACCCGAACCCGAACCCTAACTGTAACCCGAACCCTAACCCTAACCCGAACCCTAACCCTAACCCTAACCCGAACCCTAACCCTAACCCTAACCCGAACCCTAACCCTAACCCGAACCCTAACCCGAACCTGAACCCTAACCCTAACCCTAACCCTAACACTAACCCTAACTCTAACCCCTAACGCTTACCCCAACCCTAACCCTAAACCGAACCCTAACCCTAACCCGAACCCGAACCCTAACGCTAACCCGAACCCGAACCCTAACCCGAACCCTAACCCTAACCCTAACCCGAACCCTAAACCTAACCCTAACGCGAAACCTAACCCGAACCCTAACACTAACACTAACCCTAATCCTAACCCGAACACTAAACCTAACCCTAACCGAACCCTAACCCTAACCCTAACCCGAACCCGAGCCCTAACCCCTTACCCGAACCCTAACCCTCACCCGAACCCTAACGCTAACCCGAACCCGAACCCTAACCCGAACCCGAACCCTAACCCTAACCCGAACCCTAACCCTAACCCGAACCCGAACCCGAACTCTAAACCTAAGCCGAACCCTAACCCTAACCCTAACCCGAACCCTAACCCAAACCCGAACCCTAAACCGAACCCGAACCCGAACCATAACCCTAACCCGAACCCTAAACCTAACCCGAACCCGAACCCTAACCCTAACCCGAACCCTAAACCGAACCCTAACCCGAAACATAAACCTAACCCTAACGCGAACCCTAACCCTAACCCGAACCCTAAACCTAACCCTAACCCTAACCCGAACCCTAACCCTAACGCTAACCCTCACCCGAACCCTAACCCTAAACCTAACCCTAACCCGAACCCTAACCCTAATCCTAACCGGAACCCTAACCCTTAAACCTTACCCGAACCTGAACCCGAACCCTAACCCTAACCCGAACCCTAACCCTAACACGAACCCTAACCCTAACCCGAACCCTAACCATAACCCTAAACCTAACCCGAACCCTCACCCGAACCCTAAACCGAACCCTAACCCTAACCCTAACCCTAACCCGAACCCTAACCCTAACCCTAACCCGAACCCTAAACCTAACCCTAACCCGAACCCTAACCCTAACCCGAACCCTAACCCTAACCCTAACCCTAACCCGAACCCTAACCCTAACCCTAACCCAAATCCTAACCCTAACCCTAACCAGAACCCTAACCCCAACCCTAACACTAACCCTAACCCGAACCCGAACCCTAACCCTAACCCTAACCCGAACCCTAACCCTAACCCTAACCCTAACCCGAACCCTAACACGAACCCTAACACGAACCCGAACCCGAACCCGAACCCTAACCCTAACCCTAAACCGAACCCTAACCCAAATCCTAACCCTAACCCTAACCCGAACGCTAACCCTAACCCTAACCCGAACCCTAAACCTAAACCTAACCCTAATCCTAACCCTAACCCTAACCCGTACCCTAACCCTAATCCTAACCCTAACCCTAACCCGAACCATAACCCTAACCCTAACCCTAAACCTATCCCTAACCCCAAACCCTAACCCCAACCCTAACCCAACACGAACCCTAACCCGAAACCTAACCCTAACACTAACCTGAACACTAAGCCCTAACCCTAACCCGATCCCGAACCCTAACCCGAACCCGATCCCTAACCCAAACCCGAACCCGAACCCGAACCCTAACCCTAACCCTAACCCGAACCCTAACCCTAAGCCTAACCCGAACCCTAACCTTAACCCGAACCCTAACCCTAACCAGAATCCTAACCCTAACCCTAAACCTAACCTGAACCCTAACCCTAACACGAACACTAACCCTAACCCGAACCCGAACCCTAACCCTAAACCTAACCTGAACCCTAACCCTAACACGAACACTAACCCTAACCCGAACCCGAACCCGAACACTAACACTAACCCGAACCCTAACCCTAAACCTAACCCTAACCCGAACCCTAACCCAAACCCGAACCCTAACCCGAACTCGAACCCTATCACTAACCCGAACCCGAACCCTAACTGTAACCCGAACCCTAACCCTAACCCGAACCCTAACCCTAACCCTAACCCGAACCCTAACCCTAACCCGAACCCTAACCCGAACCTGAACCCTAACCCTAACCCTAACCCTAACACTAACCCTAACTCTAACCCCTAACCCTAACCCCAACCCTAACCCTAAACCGAACCCTAACCCTAACCCTAACCCGAACCCTAACGCTAACCCGAACCCGAACCCTAACCCGAACCCTAACCATAACCCTAACCCGAACCCTAAACCTAACCCTAACGCGAAACTTAACCCGAACCCTAACACTAATACTAACCCTAATCCTAACCCGAACACTAACCCTAACCCTAACCGAACCCTAACCCTAACCCTAACCCGAACCCGAGCCCTAACCCCTTAACCGAAACCTAACCCTAACCCGAACCCTAACGCTAACCCGAACCCGAACCCTAACCCGAACCCTAACCCTAACCCTAACACGAACCCTAACCCTAACCCGAACCCGAACCCTAACCCTAACCCGAACATTAACCCTAACCCGAACCCGAACCCGAACTCTAAACCTAACCCGAACCCTAACCCTAACCCTAAGCCGAACCCTAACCCAAACCCGAACCCTAAACCGAACCCGAACCCTAACCCTAACCCGAAACCGAACCCTAACCCTAACCCGAACCCTAACCCGAACCCTAACCCGAAACCTAAACCTAACCCTAACCCGAACCCAAACCCTAACCCGAACCCGAACCCTAACGCTAACCCGAACCCTAACCCGAACCCTAACCCGAAACCTAAACCTAGCCCTAACCCTAACCCGAACCCTAACCCTAACCCTAACCCTAACCCGAACCCTAACCCTAAACCTAACCCTAACCCGAACCCTAACCCTAATCCTAACCGGAACTCTAACCCTTAAACCTTACCCGAACCTGAACCCGAACCCTAACCCTAACCCGAACCCTAACCCTAACACGAACCCTAACCCTAACCCGAACCCTAACCATAACCCTAACCCTAACCCGAACCCTCACCCGAACCCTAAACCGAACCCTAAACCTAACCCTAACCCGAAACCTAACCCTAACCCTAACCCTAACCCGAACCCTAACCCTAAAACTAACCCTAACCCGAACCCTAACCCGAAACCTAAACCTAACCCGAACCATAACCGTAACCCGAACCCTAACCCGAACCCTAACCCTGACCCTAACCCGAACCCTAAACCTGACCATAATCCGAAACCTAACCCTAACCCTAACCCAAACCCTAACCCGAACCCTAACCCTAAACCTAACCCTAACCCTAACCCTAACCCCTAACCCTAACTCTAACCCTAACCCTAACCCTAACCCTAAAACCTAACCCTAACCCGAACCCTAACCCTAACCCTAACCCGTACCCGAAACCTAACGCGAATCCTAAACCTAACCCTAACCCGAACCCTAACCCTAAACCGAACCCGAACCCTAACCCTAACCCGAACCCTAACCCGAACCCTAACCCGAACCCTAACCCTAACCCTAACCTGAAACATAACCCGAACCCGAAACCGAACCCTAAACCGAACCCTAACCCGAAACCTAAACCGAAAACTAACCCTAACCCTAACCCGAACCCTAACCCGAACCCTAAACCGAACCCTAACCCGAACGCTAACCCGAACCCTAAACCGAACCCTAACCCTAACCCTAACCCGAAACCGAACCTGAGCCCTAACCCTAACCGTAACCCGAACCCTAACCCTAACCCGAACCCTAACCCTAACCCGAACCCTAACCCTAACCCTTACCCGAACCCTAACACTAACCAGAACCCTAACCCGAACCCGAACCCTAACCCTCACCCTAACCCTAACACTAACCCTAACCCTAACTCTAACCCCTAAACCTAACCCCAACCCTAACCCTAAACCGAACCCTAACCCTAACCCTAACCCGAACCCTAACGCTAACCCGAACCCGAATCCTAACCCGAACCCTAACCCTAACCCTAACCCGAACCCTAACCCTAACCCTAATCCGAAACCTAAACCTAACCCGAACCCTAACCCTACCCGAAACCTAACCCTAACCCGAAACCTAACCATAACCCTAAAGCGAAACCGAAACCTAAGCCAAACCCGAACCCTAACCCGAACCCTGACCCTAACCCGAACCCTAACCCTAACCCTAACCCAAACCCTAACCCGAACCCTAACCCTAACCCTAAACCTAACCCCTAAACCTAACACTAACCCTAACCCTAACCCTAAAACCTAACCCTAACCCGAACCCTAACCCTAACCCTAACCCTAACACGAACCCTAAACCTCAACCTAACCCTAATCCTAACCCTAACCCTAACCCGAACCCTAACCCTAACCCTAACCCTAACCCTAACCCGAAACCTAACCCTTACCCTATCGCTAACCCTAACCCTAACCCTAACCCCAAACCCTAACCCCAACCCTAACCCTAATCCGAACCCTAACCCGAACCCTAACCAAACACTAACCTGAACACAAACCCTAACCCTAACCCGAACCCGAACCGTAACCCAAACCCGATCCCTAACCCCAACCCGAACCCGAACCCGAACCCTAACCCTAACCCTAACCCAAAACCTAACCCTAAGCCTAACCTGAACCCTAACCCTAACCCGAACCCTAACCCTAACCTGAACCCTAAACCTAACCAGAACCCGAACCCGAACCCGAACCCTAACCCTAACCCTAACCCTAACCCTAACCCGAACCCGAACCGTAACCCGAACCCGATCCCTAACCCGAAACCTAAACCTAACCCGAACCCTAACCCTAACCCTAACCCAAAACCTAACCCTAAGCCTAACCTGAACCCTAACCCTAACCCGAACCCTAACCCAAATCCTAAACCTAAACCTAACCAGAACCCTAACCCGAACCCTAACACTAACCCTAACCCTAACCCGAACCCTAACCCTAACCCTAACCCTAACCCTAACCCTAACCCGAACCCTAACGCTAACCCGCACCCGAACCCTAACACGAACCCTAACCCCTAACCCTAACCCGAACCCTAAACCTAACCCTAACCCGAAACCTAACCCGAACCCTAACACTAACACTAACACTAATCCTAACCCGAACACTAACCCTAACCCTAAACGAACCCTAACCCTAACCCTAACCCGAACCCGAGCCCTAACCCCTTACCCGAACCCTAACCCTAAACCGAACCCTAACGCTAACCCGAACCCGAACCCTAACCCGAACCCTAACCCTAACCCTAACCCTAACCCTAACCCTAACCCCAACCCTAACCCTAATCCGAACCCTAACCCGAACCCTAACCAAACACTATCCTGAACACTAAGCCGTAACCCTAACCCGAACCCGAACCCTAACCCGAACCCGATCCCTAACCCCAAACCGAACCCGAACCCGAACCCTAACCCTAACCCTAACCCAAAACCTAACCCTAAGCCTAACCTGAACCCTAACCCTAACCCGAACCCTAACCCTAACCCGAACCCTAAACCTAACCAGAACCCGAACCCGAACCCGAACCCTAACCCTAACCCTAACCCGAACCCTAACCCTAACCCGAACCCTAACCCTAACCCTAACCCTTACCCGAACCCGAACCCTAACCCGAACCCTAACCCTAACCCTAACCCTAACCGAAACCTAACACTAACCCTAACCCGAACCCGAACCCTAACCTGAACCCGAACCCTAACCCGAACCCTAACCTTAACGCTAACCCGAACTCTAACCCTAACCCGAACCCTAAACCGAACCCTAAACCGAACCCTAACCCTAACGCTAACCCGAACTCTAACCCGAACCCTAACCCTAACCCTAATCCTAACCCTAACACTAACCCTAACCCTAACTCTAACCCCTAAACCTAACCCCAACCCTAACCCTAAACCGAACCCTAACCCTAAACCTAACCCGAACCCTAACGCTAACCCGAACCCGAATCCTAACCCGAACCCTAACCCTAACCCTAACCCGAACCCTAACCCTAACCCTAATCCGAAACCTAAAACTAACCCAAACCCTAATCCTAAACCTAACCCGAACCCTAACCCTAACCCTAACCCGAACCTTAACCGTAACCAGAACCCTAAACCTAACCCTAACCCTAACCCTAACCCGAACCCTAACCCTAACCCTAACCCGAACCCTAACCCGAACCCTAAACCTAACCCTATCCTGAACACTAACCCCTAACCCTAACATAACCCGAACCCTTACCCGAACCTGAACCCTAACCCTAACCCTAACCCCAAACCCTAACCCCAACCCGAACCCTAACCCTAACCCTAACCCGAACCCTAACCCTAACCCGAACCCTAACCCTAACCCTAACCCTTACCCGAACCCGAACCCTAACCCGAACCCTAACCCGAACCCTAACCTTAACGCTAACCCGAACTCTAACCCTAACCCGAACCCTAAACCGAACCCTAAACCGAACCCTAACCCTAACGCTAACCCGAACTCTAACCCGAACCCTAACCCTAACCCTAATCCTAACCCTAACACTAACCCTAACCCTAACTCTAACCCCTAAACCTAACCCCAACCCTAACCCTAAACCGAACCCTAACCCTAAACCTAACCCGAACCCTAACGCTAACCCGAACCCGAATCCTAACCCGAACCCTAACCCTAACCCTAACCCGAACCCTAACCCTAACCCTAATCCGAAACCTAAAACTAACCCAAACCCTAATCCTAAACCTAACCCGAACCCTAACCCTAACCCTAACCCGAACCTTAACCGTAACCCGAAACCTAAACCTAACCCTAACCCTAACCCTAACCCGAACCCTAACCCTAACCCTAACCCGAACCCTAACCCGAACCCTAACCCTAACCCTATCCTGAACACTAACCCCTAACCCTAACATAACCCGAACCCTTACCCGAACCTGAACCCTAAACCTAACTCGAAACCGAACCCGAACCCTAACCCGAACCCTAACCCTAACCCTACCCGAACCCTAACCCTAACCCTAACCCGAAACCTAACCATAACCCTAAAGCGAAACCGAAACCTAAGCCAAACCCGAACCCTAACCCGAACCCTGACCCTAACCCGAACCCTAACCCTAACCCTAAACCAAACCCTAACCCGAACCCTAACCCTAAACCTAACCCTAACCCCTAACCCTAACACTAACCCTAACCCTAACCCTAAAACCTAACCCTAACCCGAACCCTAACCCTAACCCTAACCCTAACACGAACCCTAAACCTAAAACTAACCCTAATCCTAACCCTAACCCTAACCCGAACCCTAACCCTAACCCTAACCCTAACCCTAACCCGAAACCTAACCCTTACCCTATCGCTAACCCTAACCCTAACCCTAACCCCAAACCCTAACCCCAACCCTAACCCTAACCCCAACCCTAAAACGAACCCTAACCCTAACACTAACCTGAAAACTAAGCCCTAACCCTAACCCGAACCCGAACCCTAACCCGAACCCGATCCCTAACCCCAACCCGAACCCGAACCCGAACCCTAAACCTAACCCTAACCCAAAACCTAACCCTCAGCCTAACCTGAACCCTAACCCTAACCCGAACCCTAACACTAACCCGAACCCTAAACCTAACCAGAACCCGAACCCGAACCCGAACCCTAACCCTAACCCTAACCCGAACCCTAACGCTAACCCGAACCCTAACCCTAACCCGAACCCTAAACCTAACCCTAACCGGAACCCTAACCCTAACCCGAACCCTAACCCTAACCCTAACCCTAACCCGAACCCTAACCCTAACCCTAACCCAAATCCTAACCCTAACCCTAACCAGAACCCTAACCCGAACCCTAACACTAACCCTAACCCGAACCCGAACCCTAACCCTAACCCTAACCCGAACCATAACCCTAACCCTAACCCTAACCCGAACCCTAACCCTAACCCTAACACGAACCCTAACCCCTAACCCGAACCCGAACCCGAACCCTAACCCTAACCCTAAACCGAACCCTAACCCAAATCCTAACCCTAACCCTAACCCGAACGCTAACCCTAACCCTAACCCGAACCCTAAACCTAAAACTAACCCTAATCCTAACCAAAACTCTAACCCGTACCCTAACCCTAAACCTAACCCTAACCCTAACCCGAACCATAACCCTAACCCTAACCCTAACCCTATCCCTAACCCCAAACCCTAACCCCAACCCTAACCCAACCCGAACCCTAACCCGAAACCTAACCCTAACACTAACCTGAACACTAAGCCCTAACCCTAACCCGATCCCGAACCCTAACCCGAACCCGATCCCTAACCCAAACCCGAACCCGAACCCGAACCCTAACCCTAACCCTAACCCGAACCCTAACCCTAAGCCTAACCCGAACCCTAACCCTAACCCGAACCCTAACCCTAACCAGAATCCTAACCCTAACCCTAAACCTAACCTGAACCCTAACCCTAACACGAACACTAACCCTAACCCGAACCCGAACCCTAACCCTAAACCTAACCTGAACCCTAACCCTAACACGAACACTAACCCTAACCCGAACCCGAACCCGAACACTAACACTAACCCGAACCCTAACCCTAAACCTAACCCTAACCCGAAACCTAACCCAAACCCGAACCCTAACCCGAACTCGAACCCTATCACTAACCCGAACCCGAACCCTAACTGTAACCCGAACCCTAACCCTAACCCGAACCCTAACCCTAACCCGAACCCTAACCCTAACCCTAACCCGAACCCTAACCCTAACCCGAACCCTAACCCGAACCTGAACCCTAACCCTAACCCTAACACTAACCCTAACTCTAACCCCTAACGCTAACCCCAACCCTAACCCTAAACCGAACCCTAACCCTAACCCGAACCCGAACCCTAACGCTAACCCGAACCCGAACCCTAACCCGAACCCTAACCCTAACCCTAACCCGAACCCTAAACCTAACCCTAACGCGAAACCTAACCCGAACCCTAACACTAACACTAACCCTAATCCTAACCCGAACACTAAACCTAACCCTAACCGAACCCTAACCCTAACCCTAACCCGAACCCGAGCCCTAACCCCTTACCCGAACCCTAACCCTCACCCGAACCCTAACGCTAACCCGAACCCGAACCCTAACCCGAACCCGAACCCTAACCCTAACCCGAACCCTAACCCTAACCCGAACCCGAACCCGAACTCTAAACCTAAGCCGAACCCTAACCCTAACCCTAACCCGAACCCTAACCCAAACCCGAACCCTAAACCGAACCCGAACCCGAACCCTAACCCTAACCCGAACCCTAACCCTAACCCTAACCCTAACCCTAACCCGAACCTTAACCGTAACCCGAACCCTAAACCTAACCCTAACCCTAACCCTAACCCGAACCCTAACCCTAACCCTAACCCGAACCCTAACCCGAACCCTAAACCTAACCCTATCCTGAACACTAACCCCTAACCCTAACATAACCCGAAACCTTACCCGAACCTGAACCCTAACCCTAACCCTAACCCCAAACCCTAACCCCAACCCGAACCCTAACCCTAACCCTAACCCGAACCCTAACCCTAACCCGAACCCTAACCCTAACCCTAACCCTTACCCGAACCCGAACCCTAACCAGAACCCTAACCCGAACCCTAACCTTAACGCTAACCCGAACTCTAACCCTAACCCGAACCCTAAACCGAACCCTAAACCGAACCCTAACCCTAACGCTAACCCGAACTCTAACCCGAACCCTAACCCTAACCCTAATCCTAACCCTAACACTAACCTTAACCCTAACTCTAACCCCTAAACCTAACCCCAACCCTAACCCTAAACCGAACCCTAAACCTAAACCTAACCCGAACCCTAACGCTAACCCGAACCCGAATCCTAACCCGAACCCTAACCCTAACCCTAACCCGAACCCTAACCCTAACCCTAATCCGAAACCTAAAACTAACCCAAACCCTAATCCTAAACCTAACCCGAACCCTAACCCTAACCCTAACCCGAACCTTAACCGTAACCCGAAACCTAAACCTAACCCTAACCCTAACCCTAACCCGAACCCTAACCCTAACCCTAACCCGAACCCTAACCCGAACCCTAACCCTAACCCTATCCTGAACACTAACCCCTAACCCTAACATAACCCGAACCCTTACCCGAACCTGAACCCTAAACCTAACTCGAAACCGAACCCGAACCCTAACCCGAACCCTAACCCTAACCCTACCCGAACCCTAACCCTAACCCTAACCCGAAACCTAACCATAACCCTAAAGCGAAACCGAAACCTAAGCCAAACCCGAACCCTAACCCGAACCCTGACCCTAACCCGAACCCTAACCCTAACCCTAAACCAAACCCTAACCCGAACCCTAACCCTAAACCTAACCCTAACCCCTAACCCTAACACTAACCCTAACCCTAACCCTAAAACCTAACCCTAACCCGAACCCTAACCCTAACCCTAACCCTAACACGAACCCTAAACCTAAAACTAACCCTAATCCTAACCCTAACCCTAACCCGAACCCTAACCCTAACCCTAACCCTAACCCTAACCCGAAACCTAACCCTTACCCTATCGCTAACCCTAACCCTAACCCTAACCCCAAACCCTAACCCCAACCCTAACCCTAACCCCAACCCTAAAACGAACCCTAACCCTAACACTAACCTGAAAACTAAGCCCTAACCCTAACCCGAACCCGAACCCTAACCCGAACCCGATCCCTAACCCCAACCCGAACCCGAACCCGAACCCTAAACCTAACCCTAACCCAAAACCTAACCCTCAGCCTAACCTGAACCCTAACCCTAACCCGAACCCTAACACTAACCCGAACCCTAAACCTAACCAGAACCCGAACCCGAACCCGAACCCTAACCCTAACCCTAACCCGAACCCTAACGCTAACCCGAACCCTAACCCTAACCCGAACCCTAAACCTAACCCTAACCGGAACCCTAACCCTAACCCGAACCCTAACCCTAACCCTAACCCTAACCCGAACCCTAACCCTAACCCTAACCCAAATCCTAACCCTAACCCTAACCAGAACCCTAACCCGAACCCTAACACTAACCCTAACCCGAACCCGAACCCTAACCCTAACCCTAACCCGAACCATAACCCTAACCCTAACCCTAACCCGAACCCTAACCCTAACCCTAACACGAACCCTAACCCCTAACCCGAACCCGAACCCGAACCCTAACCCTAACCCTAAACCGAACCCTAACCCAAATCCTAACCCTAACCCTAACACGAACGCTAACCATAACCCTAACCCGAACCCTAAACCTAAACCTAACCCTAATCCTAACCAAAACTCTAACCCGTACCCTAACCCTAAACCTAACCCTAACCCTAACCCGAACCATAACCCTAACCCTAACCCTAACCCTATCCCTAACCCCAAACCCTAACCCCAACCCTAACCCAACCCGAACCCTAACCCGAAACCTAACCCTAACACTAACCTGAACACTAAGCCCTAACCCTAACCCGATCCCGAACCCTAACCCGAACCCGATCCCTAACCCAAACCCGAACCCGAACCCGAACCCTAACCCTAACCCTAACCCGAACCCTAACCCTAAGCCTAACCCGAACCCTAACCCTAACCCGAACCCTAACCCTAACCAGAATCCTAACCCTAACCCTAAACCTAACCTGAACCCTAACCCTAACACGAACACTAACCCTAACCCGAACCCGAACCCTAACCCTAAACCTAACCTGAACCCTAACCCTAACACGAACACTAACCCTAACCCGAACCCGAACCCGAACACTAACACTAACCCGAACCCTAACCCTAAACCTAACCCTAACCCGAAACCTAACCCAAACCCGAACCCTAACCCGAACTCGAACCCTATCACTAACCCGAACCCGAACCCTAACTGTAACCCGAACCCTAACCCTAACCCGAACCCTAACCCTAACCCGAACCCTAACCCTAACCCTAACCCGAACCCTAACCCTAACCCGAACCCTAACCCGAACCTGAACCCTAACCCTAACCCTAACACTAACCCTAACTCTAACCCCTAACGCTAACCCCAACCCTAACCCTAAACCGAACCCTAACCCTAACCCGAACCCGAACCCTAACGCTAACCCGAACCCGAACCCTAACCCGAACCCTAACCCTAACCCTAACCCGAACCCTAAACCTAACCCTAACGCGAAACCTAACCCGAACCCTAACACTAACACTAACCCTAATCCTAACCCGAACACTAAACCTAACCCTAACCGAACCCTAACCCTAACCCTAACCCGAACCCGAGCCCTAACCCCTTACCCGAACCCTAACCCTCACCCGAACCCTAACGCTAACCCGAACCCGAACCCTAACCCGAACCCGAACCCTAACCCTAACCCGAACCCTAACCCTAACCCGAACCCGAACCCGAACTCTAAACCTAAGCCGAACCCTAACCCTAACCCTAACCCGAACCCTAACCCAAACCCGAACCCTAAACCGAACCCGAACCCGAACCCTAACCCTAACCCGAACCCTAACCCTAACCCGAACCCGAACCCTAACCCTAACCCGAACCCTAACCCGAACCCTAACCCGAAACATAAACCTAACCCTAACGCGAACCCTAACCCTAAACCGAACCCTAAACCTAACCCTAACCCTAACCCGAACCCTAACCCTAACGCTAACCCTAACCCGAACCCTAACCCTAAACCTAACCCTAACCCTAACCCGAACCCTAACCCTAATCCTAACCGGAACCCTAACCCTTAAACCTTACCCGAACCTGAACCCGAACCCTAACCCTAACCCGAACCCTAACCCTAACACGAACCCTAACCCTAACCCGAACCCTAACCATAACCCTAACCCTAACCCGAAACCTCACCCGAACCCTAAACCGAACCCTAACCCTAACCCTAACCCGAACCCTAACCCTAACCCTAACCCGAACCCTAAACCTAACCCTAACCCGAACCCTAACCCTAACCCGAACCCTAACCCTAACCCTAACCCTAACCCGAACCCTAACCCTAACCCTAACCCAAATCCTAACCCTAACCCTAACCAGAACCCTAACCCCAACCCTAACACTAACCCTAACCCGAACCCGAACCCTAACCCTAACCCTAACCCGAACCCTAACCCTAACCCTAACCCTAACCCGAACCCTAACACGAACCCTAACCCCTAACCCGAACCCGAACCCGAACCCTAACCCTAACCCTAAACCGAACCCTAACCCAAATCCTAACCCTAACCCTAACCCGAACGCTAACCCTAACCCTAACCCGAACCCTAAACCTAAACCTAACCCTAATCCTAACCCTAACCCTAACCCGTACCCTAACCCTAACCCGAACCCTAACCCTAACCCGAACCATAACCCTAACACTAACCCTAACCCTATCCCTAACCCCAAACCCTAACCCCAACCCTAACCCAACACGAACCCTAACCCGAAACCTAACCCTAACACTAACCTGAACACTAAGCCCTAACCCTAACCCGATCCCGAACCCTAACCCGAACCCGATCCCTAACCCAAACCCGAACCCGAACCCGAACCCTAACCCTAACCCTAACCCGAACCCTAACCCTAAGCCTAACCCGAACCCTAACCTTAACCCGAACCCTAACCCTAACCAGAATCCTAACCCTAACCCTAAACCTAACCTGAACCCTAACCCTAACACGAACACTAACCCTAACGCGAACCCGAACCCTAACCCTAAACCTAACCTGAACCCTAACCCTAACACGAACACTAACCCTAACCCGAACCCGAACCCGAACACTAACACTAACCCGAACCCTAACCCGAAACCGAACCCTAACCCTAACCCTAAACCGAACCCTAACCCAAATCCTAACCCTAACCCTAACCCGAACGCTAACCCTAACCCTAACCCGAACCCTAAACCTAAACCTAACCCTAATCCTAACCAAAACTCTAACCCGTACCCTAACCCTAAACCTAACCCTAACCCTAACCCGAACCATAACCCTAACCCTAACCCTAACCCTATCCCTAACCCCAAACCCTAACCCCAACCCTAACCCAACACGAACCCTAACCCGAAACCTAACCCTAACACTAACCTGAACACTAAGCCCTAACCCTAACCCGATCCCGAACCCTAACCCGAACCCGATCCCTAACCCAAACCCGAACCCGAACCCGAACCCTAACCCTAACCCTAACCCGAACCCTAACCCTAAGCCTAACACGAACCCTAACCCTAACCCGAACCCTAACCCTAACCAGAATCCTAACCCTAACCCTAAACCTAACCTGAACCCTAACCCTAACACGAACACTAACCCTAACCCGAACCCGAACCCTAACCCTAAACCTAACCTGAACCCTAACCCTAACACGAACACTAACCCTAACCCGAACCCGAACCCGAACACTAACACTAACCTGAACCCTAACCCTAAACCTAACCCTAACCCGAACCCTAACCCAAACCCGAACCCTAACCCGAACTCGAACCCTATCACTAACCCGAACCCGAACCCTAACTGTAACCCGAACCCTAACCCTAACCCGAACCCTAACCCTAACCCGAACCCTAACCCTAACCCTAACCCGAACCCTAACCCTAACCCGAACCCTAACCCGAACCTGAACCCTAACCCTAACCCTAACCCTAACACTAACCCTAACTCTAACCCCTAACGCTAACCCCAACCCTAACCCTAAACCGAACCCTAACCCTAACCCGAACCCGAACCCTAACGCTAACCCAAACCCGAACCCTAACCCGAACCCTAACCCTAACCCGAACCCGAACCCTAAACCTAACCCTAACGCGAAACCTAACCCGAACCCTAACACTAACACTAACCCTAATCCTAACCCGAACACTAAACCTAACCCTAACCGAACCCTAACCCTAACCCTAACCCGAACCCGAGCCCTAACCCCTTACCCGAACCCTAACCCTCACCCGAACCCTAACGCTAATCCGAACCCGAACCCTAACCCGAACCCGAACCCTAACCCTAACCCGAACCCTAACCCTAACCCGAACCCGAACCCGAACTCTAAACCTAAGCCGAACCCTAACCCTAACCCTAACCCGAACCCTAACCCAAACCCGAACCCTAAACCGAACCCGAACCCGAACCCTAACCCTAACACGAACCCTAACCCTAACCCGAACCCGAACCCTAACCCTAACCCGAACCCTAACCCGAACCCTAACCCGAAACATAACCTAACCCTAACGCGAACCCTAACCCTAACCCGAACCCTAAACCTAACCCTAACCCTAACCCGAACCCTAACCCTAACGCTAACCCTAACCCGAACCCTAACCCTAAACCTAACCCTAACCCGAACCCTAACCCTAATCCTAACCGGAACCCTAACCCTTAAACCTTACCCGAACCTGAACCCGAACCCTAACCCTAACCCGAACCCTAACCCTAACACGAACCCTAACCCTAACCCGAACCCTAACCATAACCCTAACCCTAACCCGAACCCTCACCCGAACCCTAAACCGAACCCTAACCCTAACCCTAACCCTAACCCGAACCCTAACCCTAACCCTAACCCGAACCCTAAACCTAACCCTAACCCGAACCCTAACCCTAACCCGAACCCTAACCCTAACCCTAACCCTAACCCGAACCCTAACCCTAACCCTAACCCAAATCCTAACCCTAACCCTAACCAGAACCCTAACCCCAACCCTAACACTAACCCTAACCCGAACCCGAACCCTAACCCTAACCCTAACCCGAACCCTAACCCTAACCCTAACCCTAACCCAAACCCTAACACGAACCCTAACCCCTAACCCGAACCCGAACCCGAACCCTAACCCTAACCCTAAACCGAACCCTAACCCAAATCCTAACCCTAACCCTAACCCGAACGCTAACCCTAACCCTAACCCGAACCCTAAACCTAAACCTAACCCTAATCCTAACCCTAACCCTAACCCGTACCCTAACCCTAACCCTAACCCTAACCCTAACCCGAACCATAACCCTAACCCTAACCCTAACCCTATCCCTAACCCCAAACCCTAACCCCAACCCTAACCCAACACGAACCCTAACCCGAAACCTAACCCTAACACTAACCTGAACACTAAGCCCTAACCCTAACCCGATCCCGAACCCTAACCCGAACCCGATCCCTAACCCAAACCCGAACCCGAACCCGAACCCTAACCCTAACCCTAACCCGAACCCTAACCCTAAGCCTAACCCGAACCCTAACCTTAACCCGAACCCTAACCCTAACCAGAATCCTAACCCTAACCCTAAACCTAACCTGAACCCTAACCCTAACACGAACACTAACCCTAACCCGAACCCGAACCCTAACCCTAAACCTAACCTGAACCCTAACCCTAACACGAACACTAACCCTAACCCGAACCCGAACCCGAACACTAACACTAACCCGAACCCTAACCCTAAACCTAACCCTAACCCGAACCCTAACCCAAACCCGAACCCTAACCCGAACTCGAACCCTATCACTAACCCGAACCCGAACCCTAACTGTAACCCGAACCCTAACCCTAACCCGAACCCTAACCCTAACCCTAACCCGAACCCTAACCCTAAACCGAACCCTAACCCGAACCTGAACCCTAACCCTAACCCTAACCCTAACACTAACCCTAACTCTAACCCCTAACCCTAACCCCAACCCTAACCCTAAACCGAACCCTAACCCTAACCCTAACCCGAACCCTAACGCTAACCCGAACCCGAACCCTAACCCGAACCCTAACCCTAACCCTAACCCGAACCCTAAACCTAACCCTAACGCGAAACCTAACCCGAACCCTAACACTAATACTAACCCTAATCCTAACCCGAACACTAACCCTAACCCTAACCGAACCCTAACCCTAACCCTAACCCGAACCCGAGCCCTAACCCCTTACCCGAACCCTAACCCTAACCCGAACCCTAACGCTAACCCGAACCCGAACCCTAACCCGAACCCTAACCCTAACCCTAACACGAACCCTAACCCTAACCCGAACCCGAACCCTAACCCTAACCCGAACATTAACCCTAACCCGAACCCGAACCCGAACTCTAAACCTAACCCGAACCCTAACCCTAACCCTAACCCGAACCCTAACCCAAACCCGAACCCTAAACCGAACCCGAACCCTAACCCTAACCCGAAACCGAACCCTAAACCTAACCCGAACCCTAACCCGAACCCTAACCCGAAACCTAAACTTAACCCTAACCCGAACCCTAACCCTAACCCGAACCCGAACCCTAACCCTAACCCGAACCCTAACCCGAACCCTAACCCGAAACCTAAACCTAGCCCTAACCCTAACCCGAACCCTAACCCTAACCCTAACCCTAACCCGAACCCTAACCCTAAACCTAACCCTAAACCGAACCCTAACCCTAATCCTAACCGGAACCCTAACCCTTAAACCTTACCCGAACCTGAACCCGAACCCTAACCCTAACACGAACCCTAACCCTAACCCGAACCCTAACCATAACCCTAACCCTAACCCGAACCCTCACCCGAACCCTAAACCGAACCCTAACCCTAACCCTAACCCTAACCCGAATCCTAACCCTAAACCTAACCCGAAACCTAAACCTAACCCTAACCCGAACCCTAACCCTAACCCGAACCCTAACCCTAACCCTAACCCTAACCCGAACCCTAACCCTAACCCTAACCCAAATCCTAACCCTAACCCTAACCAGAACCCTAACCCGAACCCTAACACTAACCCTAACCCGAACCCGAACCCTAACCCTAACCCTAACCCGAAACCTAACCCTAACCCTAACCCTTACCCGAACCCTAACCCTAACCCTAACACACACCCTAACCCCTAACCCGAACCCGAACCCGAACCCTAACCCTAACCCTAAACCGAACCCTAACCCAAATCCTAACCCTAACCCTAACCCGAACGCTAACCCTAACCCTAACCCGAACCCTAAACCTAAACATAACCCTAATCCTAACCCTAACCCTAACCCGTACCCTAACCCTAACCCTAACCCTAACCCTAACCCGAACCATAACCCTAACCCTAACCCTAACCCTATCCCTAACCCCAAACCCTAACCCCAACCCTAACCCAACACGAACCCTAACCCGAAACCTAACCCTAACACTAACCTGAACACTAAGCCCTAACCCTAACCCGATCCCGAACCCTAACCCGAACCCGATCCCTAACCCAAACCCGAACCCGAACCCGAACCCTAACCCTAACCCTAACCCGAACCCTAACCCTAAGCCTAACCCGAACCCTAACCTTAACCCGAACCCTAACCCTAACCAGAATCCTAACCCTAACCCTAAACCTAACCTGAACCCTAACCCTAACACGAACACTAACCCTAACCCGAACCCGAAACCTAAACCTAAACCTAAACTGAACCCTAACCCTAACACGAACACTAACCCTAACCCGAACCCGAACCCGAACACTAACACTAACACGAACCCTAACCCTAAACCTAACCCTAACCCGAACCCTAACCCAAACCCGAACCCTAACCCGAACTCGAACCCTATCACTAACCCGAACCCGAACCCTAACTGTAACCCGAACCCTAACCCTAACCCGAACCCTAACCCTAACCCGAACCCTAACACTAACCCTAACCCGAACACTAACCCTAACCCGAACCCTAACCCGAACCTGAACCCTAACCCTAACCCTAACCCTAACACTAACCCTAACTCTAACCCCTAACCCTAACCCCAACCCTAACCCTAAACCGAACCCTAACCCTAACCCTAACCCGAAACCTAACGCTAACACGAACCCGAACCCTAACCCGAACCCTAACCCTAACCCTAACCCGAACCCTAAACCTAACCCTAACGCGAAACCTAACCCGAACCCTAACACTAACACTAACCCTAATCCTAACCCGAACACTAACCCTAACCCTAACCGAACCCTAACCCTAACCCTAACCCGAACCCGAGCCCTAACCCCTTACCCGAACCCTAACCCTAACCCGAACCCTAATGCTAACCCGAACCCGAACCCTAACCCGAACCCTAACCCTAACCCTAACACGAACCCTAACCCTAACCCGAACCCGAACCCTAACACTAACCCGAACATTAACCCTAACCCGAACCCGAACCCGAACTCTAAACCTAACCCGAACCCTAACCCTAACCCTAACCCGAACCCTAACCCAAACCCGAACCCTAAACCGAACCCGAACCCTAACCCTAACCCGAAACCGAACCCTAACCCTAACCCGAACCCTAACCCGAACCCTAACCCGAAACCTAAACCTAACCCTAACCCGAACCCTAACCCTAACCCGAACCCGAACCCTAACCCTAACCCGAACCCTAACCCGAACCCTAACCCGAAACCTAAACCTAACCCGAACGCGAACCCTAACCCTAACCCGAACCCTAAACCTAACCCTAACCCTAACCCGAACCCTAAACCTAACCCTAACCCTAACCCGAACCCTAACCCTAAACCTAACCCTAACCCGAACCCTAACCCTAATCCTAACCGGAACCCTAACCCTTAAACCTTACCCGAACCTGAACCCGAACCCTAACCCTAACCCGAACCCTAACCCTAACACGAACCCTAACCCTAACCCGAACCCTAACCATAACCCTAACCCTAACCCGAACCCTCACCCGAACCCTAAACCGAACCCTAACCCTAACCCTAACCCGAAACCTAACCCTAACCCTAACCCTAACCCGAACCCTAACCCTAAACCTAACCCTAACCCGAACCCTAACCCGAAACCTAAACCTAACCCGAACCATAACCGTAACCCGAACCCTAACCCGAACCCTAACCCTGACCCTAACCCGAACCCTAACCCTGACCATAATCCGAAACCTAACCCTAACCCTAACCCAAACCCTAACCCGAACCCTAACCCTAAACCTAACCCTAACCCTAACCCTAACCCCTAACCCTAACTCTAACCCTAACCCTAACCCTAACCCTAAAACCTAACCCTAACCCGAACCCTAACCCTAACCCTAACCCGTACCCGAAACCTAACGCGAATTCTAACCCTAACCCTAACCCGAACCCTAACCCTAAACCGAACCCGAACCCTAACCCTAACCCGAACCCTAACCCGAACCCTAATCCGAACCCTAACCCGAACCCTAACCCGAACCCTAAACCGAACCCTAACCCTAACCCTAACCCGAAACCGAACCCGAGCCCTAACCCTAACCGTAACCCGAACCCTAACCCTAACCCGAACACTAACCCTAACCCGAACCCTAACCCGAACCTGAACCCTAACCCTAACCCTAACCCTAACACTAACCCTAACTCTAACCCCTAACCCTAACCCCAACCCTAACCCTAAACCGAACCCTAACCCTAACCCTAACCCGAACCCTAACGCTAACACGAACCCGAACCCTAACCCGAACCCTAACCCTAACCCTAACCCGAACCCTAAACCTAACCCTAACGCGAAACCTAACCCGAACCCTAACACTAACACTAACCCTAATCCTAACCCGAACACTAACCCTAACCCTAACCGAACCCTAACCCTAACCCTAACCCGAACCCGAGCCCTAACCCCTTACCCGAACCCTAACCCTAACCCGAACCCTAATGCTAACCCGAACCCGAACCCTAACCCGAACCCTAACCCTAACCCTAACACGAACCCTAACCCTAACCCGAACCCGAACCCTAACACTAACCCGAACATTAACCCTAACCCGAACCCGAACCCGAACTCTAAACCTAACCCGAACCCTAACCCTAACCCTAACCCGAACCCTAACCCAAACCCGAACCCTAAACCGAACCCGAACCCTAACCCTAACCCGAAACCGAACCCTAACCCTAACCCGAACCCTAACCCGAACCCTAACCCGAAACCTAAACCTAACCCTAACCCGAACCCTAACCCTAACCCGAACCCGAACCCTAACCCTAACCCGAACCCTAACCCGAACCCTAACCCGAAACCTAAACCTAACCCGAACGCGAACCCTAACCCTAACCCGAACCCTAAACCTAACCCTAACCCTAACCCGAACCCTAAACCTAACCCTAACCCTAACCCGAACCCTAACCCTAAACCTAACCCTAACCCGAACCCTAACCCTAATCCTAACCGGAACCCTAACCCTTAAACCTTACCCGAACCTGAACCCGAACCCTAACCCTAACCCGAACCCTAACCCTAACACGAACCCTAACCCTAACCCGAACCCTAACCATAACCCTAACCCTAACCCGAACCCTCACCCGAACCCTAAACCGAACCCTAACCCTAACCCTAACCCGAAACCTAACCCTAACCCTAACCCTAACCCGAACCCTAACCCTAAACCTAACCCTAACCCGAACCCTAACCCGAAACCTAAACCTAACCCGAACCATAACCGTAACCCGAACCCTAACCCGAACCCTAACCCTGACCCTAACCCGAACCCTAACCCTGACCATAATCCGAAACCTAACCCTAACCCTAACCCAAACCCTAACCCGAACCCTAACCCTAAACCTAACCCTAACCCTAACCCTAACCCCTAACCCTAACTCTAACCCTAACCCTAACCCTAACCCTAAAACCTAACCCTAACCCGAACCCTAACCCTAACCCTAACCCGTACCCGAAACCTAACGCGAATTCTAACCCTAACCCTAACCCGAACCCTAACCCTAAACCGAACCCGAACCCTAACCCTAACCCGAACCCTAACCCGAACCCTAATCCGAACCCTAACCCGAACCCTAACCCGAACCCTAAACCGAACCCTAACCCTAACCCTAACCCGAAACCGAACCCGAGCCCTAACCCTAACCGTAACCCGAACCCTAACCCTAACCCGAACCCTAACCCTAACCCGAACCCTAACCCTAACCCTTACCCGAACCCTAACACTAACCAGAACCCTAACCCGAACCCGAACCCTAACCCTAACCCTAACCCTAACACTAACCCTAACCCTAACTCTAACCCCTAAACCTAACCCCAACCCTAACCCTAAACCGAACCCTAACCCAACCCTAACCCGAACCCTAACGCTAACCCGAACCCGAATCCTAACCCGAACCCTAACCCGAACCCTAACCCTAACCCTAATCCGAAACCTAAACCTAACCCGAACCCTAACCCTACCCGAACCCTAACCCTAACCCGAAACCTAACCATAACCCTAAAGCGAAACCGAAACCTAAGCCAAACCCGAACCCTAACCCGAACCCTGACCCTAACCCGAACCCTAACCCTAACCCTAACCCAAACCCTAACCCGAACCCTAACCCTAACCCTAACCCTAACCCCTAAACCTAACACTAACCCTAACCCTAACCCTAAAACCTAACCCTAACCCGAACCCTAACCCTAACCCTAACCCTAACACGAACCCTAAACCTAAACCTAACCCTAATCCTAACCCTAACCCTAACCCGAACCCTAACCCTAACCCTAACCCTAACCCTAACCCGAAACCTAACCCTTACCCTATCGCTAACCCTAACCCTAACCCTAACCCCAAACCCTAACCCCAACCCTAACCCTAATCCGAACCCTAACCCGAACCCTAACCAAACACTAACCTGAACACAAACCCTAACCCTAACCCGAACCCGAACCGTAACACGAACCCGATCCCTAACCCCAACCCGAACCCGAACCCGAACCCTAACCCTAACCCTAACCCAAAACCTAACCCTAAGCCTAACCTGAACCCTAACCCTAACCCGAACCCTAACCCTAACCCGAACCCTAAACCTAACCAGAACCCGAACCCGAACCCGAACCCTAACCCTAACCCTAACCCGAACCCTAACCCTAACCCGAACCCTAACCCTAACCCTAACCCGAAACCTAAACCTAACCCTAACCCGAACCCTAACCCTAACCCGAACCCTAACCCTAACCCTAACCCTACCCCGAACCCTAACCCTAACCCTAACCCAAATCCTAACCCTAACCCTAACCAGAACCCTAACCCGAACCCTAACACTAACCCTAACACTAACCCGAACCCTAACCCTAACCCTAACCCGAACCCTAACCCTAACCCTAACCCTAACCCGAACCCTAACCCTAACCCTAACACGAACCCTAACCCCTAACCCGAACCCGAACCCGAACCCTAACCCTAACCCTAAACCGAACCCTAACCCAAATCCTAACCCTAACCCTAACCCGAACGCTAACCCTAACCCTAACCCGAACCCTAAACCTAAACCTAACCCTAATCCTAACCCTAAACCTAACCCGTACCCTAACCCTAACCCTAACCCTAACCCTAACCCGAACCATAACCCTAACCCTAACCCTAACCCTAACCCTAACCCCAAACCCTAACCCCAACCCTAACCCAACACGAACCCTAACCCGAAACCAAACCCTAACACTGACCTGAACACTAAGCCCTAACCCTAACCCGATCCCGAACCCTAACCCGAACCCGATTCCTAACCCAAACCCGAACCCGAACCCGAACCCTAACCCTAACCCTAACCCGAACCCTAACCCTAAGCCTAACCCGAACCCTAACCCTAACCCGAACCCTAACCCTAACCAGAATCCTAACCCTAACCCTAAACCTAACCTGAACCCTAACCCTAACACGAACACTAACCCTAACCCGAACCCGAACCCGAACCCTAAACCTAACCTGAACCCTAACCCTAACACGAACACTAACCCTAACCCGAACCCGAACCCGAACACTAACACTAATCCGAACCCTAACCCTAAACCTAACCCTAACCCGAACCCTAACCCAAACCCGAACCCTAACCCGAACTCGAACCCTATCACTAACCCGAACCCGAACCCTAACTGTAACCCGAATCCTAACCCTAATCCTAACCCTAACCCTAACCCGAACCCTAACCCTAACCCTAACCCTAACCCTAACCCGAAACCTAACCCTTACCCTATCGCTAACCCTAACCCTAACCCTAACCCCAAACCCTAACCCCAACCCTAACCCTAATCCGAACCCTAACCCGAACCCTAACCAAACACTAACCTGAACACAAACCCTAACCCTAACCCGAACCCGAACCGTAACCCGAACCCGATCCCTAACCCCAACCCGAACCCGAACCCGAACCATAACCCTAACCCTAACCCAAAACCTAACCCTAAGCCTAACCTGAAACCTAACCCTAACCCGAACCCTAACCCTAACCCGAACCCTAAACCTAACCAGAACCCGAACCCGAACCCGAACCCTAACCCTAACCCTAACCCGAACCCTAACCCTAACCCGAACCCTAAACCTAACCCTAACCCGAAACCTAAACCTAACCCTAACCCGAACCCTAACCCTAACCCGAACCCTAACCCTAACCCTAACCCTACCCCGAACCCTAACCCTAACCCTAACCCAAATCCTAACCCTAACCCTAACCAGAACCCTAACCCGAACCCTAACACTAACCCTAACCCTAACCCGAACCCTAACCCTAACCCTAACCCGAACCCTAACCCTAACCCTAACCCTAACCCGAACCCTAACCCTAACCCTAACACGAACCCTAACCCCTAACCCGAACCCGAACCCGAACCCTAACCCTAACCCTAAACCGAACCCTAACCCAAATCCTAACCCTAACCCTAACCCGAACGCTAACCCTAACCCTAACCCGAACCCTAAACCTAAACCTAACCCTAATCCTAACCCTAAACCTAACCCGTACCCTAACCCTAACCCTAACCCTAACCCTAACCCGAACCATAACCCTAACCCTAACCCGAACCCTCACCCTAACCCCAAACCCTAACCCCAACCCTAACCCAACACGAACCCTAACCCGAAACCAAACCCTAACACTAACCTGAACACTAAGCCCTAACCCTAACCCGATCCCGAACCCTAACCCGAACCCGATTCCTAACCCAAACCCGAACCCGAACCCGAACCCTAACCCTAACCCTAACCCGAACCCTAACCCTAAGCCTAACCCGAACCCTAACCCTAACCCGAACCCTAACCCTAACCAGAATCCTAACCCTAACCCTAAACCTAACCTGAACCCTAACCCTAACACGAACACTAACCCTAACCCGAACCCGAACCCTAACCCTAAACCTAACCTGAACCCTAACCCTAACACGAACACTAACCCTAACCCGAACCCGAACCCGAACACTAACACTAATACGAACCCTAACCCTAAACCTAACCCTAACCCGAACCCTAACCCAAACCCGAACCCTAACCCGAACTCGAACCCTATCACTAACCCGAACCCGAACCCTAACTGTAACCCGAATCCTAACCCTAACCCGAACCCTAACCCTAACCCGAACCCTAACCCTAACCCTAACCTGAACCCTAACCCTAACCCGAACCCTAACCCGAACCCGAACCCTAACCCTAACCATAACCCTAACACTAACCCTAACTCTAACCCCTAACCCTAACCCCAACCCGAACCCTAACCCGAACCCTAACCCTAACCCTAACCCGAACCCTAACGCTAACCCGCACCCGAACCCTAACCCGAACCCTAACCCTAACCCTAACCCGAACCCTAAACCTAACCCTAACCCGAAACCTAACCCGAACCCTAACACTAACACTAACCCTAATCCTAACCCGAACACTAACCCTAACCCTAAACGAACCCTAACCCTAACCCTAACCCGAACCCGAGCCCTAACCCCTTACCCGAACCCTAACCCTAAACCGAACCCTAACGCTAACCCGAACCCGAACCCTAACCCGAACCCTAACCCTAACCCTAACCCTAACCCTAACCCGAACCCTAACCCTAACCCTAACCCGAACCCTAAACCTAACCCTAACCCGAACCCTAACCCTAACCCGAACCCTAACCCTAACCCTAACCCTAACCCGAACCCTAACCCTAACCCTAACCCAAATCCTAACCCTAACCCTAACCAGAACCCTAACCCGAACCCTAACACTAACCCTAACCCTAACCCGAAC
Organism: Urocyon cinereoargenteus; assembly: GCA_032313775.1. Taxonomy (NCBI): domain Eukaryota; kingdom Metazoa; phylum Chordata; class Mammalia; order Carnivora; family Canidae; genus Urocyon; species Urocyon cinereoargenteus. The sequence continues at coordinate 644,401 of JAVLSZ010000125.1, forward strand.
CCTAACCCTAACCCTAACCCGAACCCTAACCCTAACCCTAACCCTAACCCGAACCCTAACCCTAACCCTAACACGAACCCTAACCCCTAACCCGAACCCGAACCCGAACCCGAACCGTAACCCTAACCCTAAACCGAACCCTAACCCAAATCCTAACCCTAACCCTAACCCGAACGCTAACCCTAACCCTAACCCGAACCCTAAACCTAAACCTAACCCTAATCCTAACCCTAAACCTAACCCGTACCCTAACCCTAACCCTAACCCTAACCCTAACCCGAACCATAACCCTAACCCTAACCCTAACCCTAATCCTAACCCCAAACCCTAACCCCAACCCTAACCCAACACGAACCCTAACCCGAAACCAAAACCTAACACTAACCTGAACACTAAGCCCTAACCCTAACCCGATCCCGAACCCTAACCCGAACCCGATTCCTAACCCAAACCCAAACCCGAACCCGAACCCTAACCCTAACCCTAACCCGAACCCTAACCCTAAGCCTAACCCGAACCCTAACCCTAAACCGAACCCTAACCCTAACCAGAATCCTAACCCTAACCCTAAACCTAACCTGAACCCTAACCCTAACACGAACACTAACCCTAACCCGAACCCAAACCCTAACCCTAAACCTAACCTGAACCCTAACCCTAACACGAACACTAACCCTAACCCGAACCCGAACCCGAACACTAACACTAACCCGAACCCTAACCCTAAACCTAACCCTAACCCGAACCCTAACCCAAAACCGAACCCTAAACCGAACTCGAACCCTATCACTAAACCGAACCCGAACCCTAACTGTAACCCGAATCCTAACCCTAACCCGAACCCTAAACCTAACCCGAACCTTAACCCTAACCCTAACCTGAACCCTAACCCTAACCCGAACCCTAACCCGAAACCGAACCCTAACCCTAACCCTAACCCTAACACTAACCCTAACTCTAACCCCTAACCCTAACCCCAACCCTAACCCTAAACCGAACCCTAACCCTAACCCTAACCCGAACCCTAACGCTAACCCGAACCCGAACCCTAACCCGAACCCTAACCCTACCCTAACCCGAACCCTAAACCTAACCCTAACCCGAAACCTAACCCGAACCCTAACACTAACACTAACCCTAATCCTAACCCGAACACTAACCCTAACCCTAAACGAACCCTAACCCTAACCCTAACCCGAACCCGAGCCCTAACCACTTACCCGAAACCTAACCCTAAACCGAACCCTAACGCTAACCCGAACCCGAACCCTAACCCGAACCCTAACCCGAACCCTAACCCGAACCCTAACCCTAACCCTAACACGAACCCTAACCCTAACCCCAACCCGAACCCTAACCCTAACCCGAACCCTAACCCTAACCCGAACCCGAACCCGAACTCTAACCCTAACCCGAAACCTAACCCTAACCCTAACCCGAACCCTAACCCAAACCCGAACCCTAAACCGAACCCGAACCCTAACCCTAACCCGAAACCGAACCCTAACCCTAACCCAAACCCTAACCCGAACCCTAACCCGAAACCTAAACCTAACCCTAACCCGATCCCTAACCGTAACCCGAACCCGAACCCTAACCCTAACCCGAACCCTAACCCGAACCCTAACCCGAAACCTAAACCTAACCCTAACGCGAACCCTAAACCTAACCCGAACCCTAAACCTAACCCTAACCCTAACCCGAACCCTAACCCTAACCCTAACCCTAACCCGAACCCTAACCCTAAACCTAACCCTAACCCGAACCCTAACCCTAATCCTAACCGGAACCCTAACCCTTAACCCTTACCCGAACCTGAACCCGAACCCTAACCCTAACCCGAACCCTAACCCTAACACGAACCCTAACCCTAACCCGAACCCTAACCATAACCTTAACCCTAACCCGAACCCTCACCCGAACCCTAAACCGAACCCTAACCCTAACCCTAACCCGAAACCTAACCCTAACCCTAACCCTAACACGAACCCTAACCCTAAACCTAATCCTAACACTAACCCTAACCCGAACCCTAAACCTAACGCTAAACCGAACCCGAACACTAAACCTAACCCGAACCCTAACCCGAAACCTAAACCTAACCCGAACCATAACCCTAACCCGAACCCTAACCCGAACCCTAACCCTGACCCTAAACCGAACCCTAACCCTGACCATAATCCGAAACCTAACCCTAACCCTAACCCAAACCCTAACCCGAACCCTAACCATAAACCTAACCCTAACCCAAACCCTAACCCCTAACCCTAACTCTAACCCTAAACCTAACCCTAACCCTAAAACCTAACCCTAACCCGAACCCTAACCCTAACCCTAACCCGTACCCGAACCCTAACGCGAATCCTAACCCTAACCCTAACCCGAACCCTAACCCTAACCCGAACCCGAACCCTAACACTAACCCGAACCCTAACCCGAACCCTAACCCGAACCCTAACCCTAACCCTAACCTGAAACCTAACCCGAACCCGAAACCGAACCCTAAACCGAACCCTAACCCGAACGCTAACCCGAACCCTAAACCGAACCCTAAACCTAACCCTAACCCGAATCCGAACCCGAGCCCTAACCCTAACCGTAACCCGAACCCTAACCCTAACCCGAACCCTAACCCTAACCCGAACCCTAACCCTAACCCTAACCCGAACCCTAACACTAACCAGAACCCTAACCCGAACCCGAACCCTAACCCTAACCCTAACCCTAACACTAACCCTAACCCTAACTCTAACCCCTAAACCTAACCCCAACCCTAACCCTAAACCGAACCCTAACCCTAACCCTAACCCGAACCCTAACGCTAAAACGAACCCGAATCCTAACCCGAACCCTAACCCTAACCCTAACCCGAACCCTAACCCTAACCCTAATCCGAAACCTAAACCTAACCCGAACCCTAATCCTAAACCTAACCCGAACCCTAACCCTAACCCTAACCCGAACCTTAACCGTAACCCGAACCCTAACCCTAACCCTAACCCTAACCCTAACCCGAACCCTAACCCTAACCCTAACCCGAACCCTAACCCGAACCCTAACCCTAACCCTATCCTTAACACTAACCCCTAACCCTAACATAACCTGAACCCTTACCCGAACCTGAACCCTAAACCTAACTCGAACCCGAACCCGAACCCTAATCCGAACCCTAACCCTAACCCTACCCGAACCCTAACCCTAACCCTCACCCGAAACCTAACCATAACCCTAAAGCGAACCCGAAACCTAAGCCAAACCCGAATCCTAACCCGAACCCTGACACTAACCCGAACCCTAACCCTAACCCTAACCCAAACCCTAACCCGAACCCTAACCCTAACCCTAACCCTAACCCCTAACCCTAACACTAACCCTAACCCTAACCCTAAAACCTAACCCTAACCCGAACCCTAACCCTAACCCTAACCCTAACACGAACCCTAAACCTAAACCAAACCCTAATCCTAACCCTAACCCTAACCCGACCCTAACCCTAACCCTAACCCTAACCCTAACCCGAAACCTAACCCTTACCCTATCGCTAACCCTAACCCTAACCCTAACCCCAAACCCTAACCCAACCCTAACCCTAACCCGAACCCTAACCCGAACCCTAACCCTAACACTAACCTGAACACTAAGACCTAACCCTAACCCGAACCCGAACACTAACCCGAACCCGATCCCTAACCCCAACCCGAACCCGAACGCGAACCCTAACCCTAACCCTAACCCAAAACCTAACCCTAAGCCTAACCTGAACCCTAACCCTAACCCGAACCCTAACCCTAACCCGAACACTAAACCTAACCAGAACCCGAACCCGAACCCGAACCCTAACCCTAACCCTAACCCGAACCCTAACCCTAACCCGAACCCTAACCCTAACCCGAACCCGAACCCTAAACCTAACCCTAACCCGAACCCTAACCCTAACCCGAACCCTAACACTAACCCTAACCCTAACCCGAACCCTAACCCTAACCCTAACCCAAATCCTAACCCTAACCCTAACCAGAACCCTAACCCGAACCCTAACACTAACCCTAACCCTAACCCGAACCCTAACCCTAACCCTAACCCGAACCCTAACCCTAACCCTAACCCTAACCCGAACCCTAACCCTAACCCTAACACGAACCCTAACCCCTAACCCGAACCCGAACCCGAACCCGAACCCTAACCCTAACCCTAAACCCAACCCTAACCCAAATCCTAACCCTAACCCTAACCCGAACCCTAACCCTAACCCTAACCCGAACCCTAAACCTAAACCTAACACAAATCCTAACCCTAACCCTAACCCGTACCCTAACCCTAACCCTAACCCTAACCTGAACCCTAACCCTAACACTAACCATAACCCTAACCCCAAACCCTAACACCATCCCTAACCCAACACAAACCCTAACCCGAAACCTAACCCTAACACCAACCTGAACACTAAGCCCTAACCCTAATCCGATCCCGAACCGTAACCCGAACCCGATCCCTAACCGAAACCCGAACCCGAACCCGAACCCTAACCCTAACCCTAACCCGAACCCTAACCCTAAGTCTAACCCGAACCCTAACCCTAACACGAACCCTAACCCTAACCAGAATCCTAACCCTAACCAGAACCCGAACCCGAACCCGAACCCTAACCCTAACCCGAACCCGAACTCTAACCCTAACCCGAACCCTAACTCCTAACCCTAACCCGAACCCGAACCCTAACCCTAACCCTAACCCGAACCCGAACCCTAACCCTAACCCGAACCCTAACCCTAACCCTAACCCGAACCGTAACCCTAATCCTAACCCGAACCCTAACACTAAACCGAACCCGAACCCTAACCCTAAACCGAACCCGAACCCTAACCCTAACCCGAACCCTAGCACTAACCCTAAACCGAATCCTAAACCTAACCCTAACCCGAACCCTAACCCTAAACCGAACCCTAACCCTAACCCTAACCCAAATCCTAACCCTAACCCTAACCCGAACCCTAACCCGAACCCTAACCCTAACCCTAACCCTAACCCGAACCCTAAACCTATCCCGAACCCGAACCCTAACCCTAACCCTTACCCGAAACCTAACCCTAAACCTAACCCTAACCCTAACCCGAACCCTAACCCTAACGCTAACCCGAACTCTAACCCGAACTCTAACCCGAACCCTAACCCTAACCCTAACCCGAAACCTAACCCTAACCCTAACCCAAACCCTAAACCGAACCCTAACCCCAACCCTAACCCAACACGAACCCTAACCCGAAACCAAAACCTAACACTAACCTGAACACTAAGCCCTAACCCTAACCCGATCCCGAACCCTAACCCGAACCCGATTCCTAACCCAAACCCAAACCCGAACCCGAACCCTAACCCTAACCCGAACCCTAACCCTAAGCCTAACCCGAACCCTAACCCTAAACCGAACCCTAACCCTAACCAGAATCCTAACCCTAACCCTAAACCTAACCTGAACCCTAACCCTAACACGAACACTAACCATAACCCGAACCCAAACCCTAACCCTAAACCTAACCTGAACCCTAACCCTAACACGAACACTAACCCTAACCCGAACCCGAACCCGAACACTAACACTAACCCGAACCCTAACCCTAAACCTAACCCTAACCCGAACCCTAACCCAAAACCGAACCCTAACCCGAACTCGAACCCTATCACTAACCCGAACCCGAACCCTAACTGTAACCCGAATCCTAACCCTAACCCGAACCCTAAACCTAACCCGAACCTTAACCCTAACCCTAACCTGAACCCTAACCCTAACCCGAACCCTAACCCGAAACCGAACCCTAACCCTAACCCTAACACTAACCCTAACTCTAACCCCTAACCCTAACCCCAACCCTAACCCTAAACCGAACCCTAACCCTAACCCTAACCCGAACCCTAACGCTAACCCGAACCCGAACCCTAACCCGAACCCTAACCCTAACCCTAACCCGAACCCTAAACCTAACCCTAACCCGAAACCTAACCCGAACCCTAACACTAACACTAACCCTAATCCTAACCCGAACACTAACCCTAACCCTAACCGAACCCTAACCCTAACCCTAACCCGAACCCGAGCCCTAACCCCTTACCCGAAACCTAACCCTAAACCGAACCCTAACGCTAACCCGAACCCGAACCCTAACCCGAACCCTAACCCGAACCCTAACCCGAACCCTAACCCTAACCCTAACACGAACCCTAACCCTAACCCCAACCCGAACCCTAACCCTAACCCGAACCCTAACCCTAACCCGAACCCGAACCCGAAATCTAACCCTAACCCGAAACCTAACCCTAACCCTAACCCGAACCCTAACCCAAACCCGAACCCTAAACCGAACCCGAACCCTAACCCTAACCCGAAACCGAACCCTAACCCTAACCCAAACCCTAACCCGAACCCTAACCCGAAACCTAAACCTAACCCTAACCCGATCCCTAACCGTAACCCGAACCCTAACCCTAACCCGAACCCTAACCCGAACCCTAACCCGAAACCTAAACCTAACCCTAACGCGAACCCTAAACCTAACCCGAACCCTAAACCTAACCCTAACCCTAACCCGAACCCTAACCCTAACCCTAACCCTAACCCGAAACCTAACCCTAAACCTAACCCTAACCCGAACCCTAACCCTAATCCTAACCGGAACCCTAACCCTTAACCCTTACCCGAACCTGAACCCGAACCCTAACCCTAACCCGAACCCTAACCCTAACACGAACCCTAACCCTAACCCGAACCCTAACCATAACCTTAACCCTAACCCGAACCCTCACCCGAACCCTAAACCGAACCCTAACCCTAACCCTAACCCGAAACCTAACCCTAACCCTAACCCTAACACGAACCCTAACCCTAAACCTAATCCTAACACTAACCCTAACCCGAACCCTAAACCTAACGCTAAACCGAACCCGAACACTAAACCTAACCCGAACCCTAACCCGAAACCTAAACCTAACCCGAACCATAACCCTAACCCGAACCCTAACCCGAACCCTAACCCTGACCCTAAACCGAACCCTAACCCTGACCATAATCCGAAACCTAACCCTAACCCTAACCCAAACCCTAACCCGAACCCTAACCATAAACCTAACCCTAACCCAAACCCTAACCCCTAACCCTAACTCTAACCCTAAACCTAACCCTAACCCTAAAACCTAACCCTAACCCGAACCCTAACCCTAACCCTAACCCGTACCCGAACCCTAACGCGAATCCTAACCCTAACCCTAACCCGAACCCTAACCCTAACCCGAACCCGAACCCTAACACTAACCCGAACCCTAACCCGAACCCTAACCCGAACCCTAACCCTAACCCTAACCTGAAACCTAACCCGAACCCGAAACCGAACCCTAAACCGAACCCTAACCCGAACGCTAACCCGAACCCTAAACCGAACCCTAACCCTAACCCTAACCCGAATCCGAACCCGAGCCCTAACCCTAACCGTAACCCGAACCCTAACCCTAACCCGAACCCTAACCCTAACCCGAACCCTAACCCTAACCCTAACCCGAACCCTAACACTAACCAGAACCCTAACCCGAAACCGAACCCTAACCCTAACCCTAACCCTAACACTAACCCTAACCCTAACTCTAACCCCTAAACCTAACCCCAACCCTAACCCTAAACCGAACTCTAACCCTAACCCTAACCCGAACCCTAACGCTAAAACGAACCCGAATCCTAACCCGAACCCTAACCCTAACCCTAACCCGAACCCTAACCCTAACCCTAATCCGAAACCTAAACCTAACCCGAACCCTAATCCTAAACCTAACCCGAACCCTAACCCTAACCCTAACCCGAACCTTAACCGTAACCCGAACCCTAACCCTAACCCTAACCCTAACCCTAACCCGAACCCTAACCCTAACCCTAACCCGAACCCTAACCCGAACCCTAACCCTAAACCTATCCTTAACACTAACCCCTAACCCTAACATAACCTGAACCCTTACCCGAACCTGAACCCTAAACCTAACTCGAACCCGAACCCGAACCCTAATCCGAACCCTAACCCTAACCCTACCCGAACCCTAACCCTAACCCTCACCCGAAACCTAACCATAACCCTAAAGCGAACCCGAAAACTAAGCCAAACCCGAATCCTAACCCGAACCCTGACACTAACCCGAACCCTAACCCTAACACTAACCCAAACCCTAACCCGAACCCTAACCCTAACCCTAACCCTAACCCCTAACCCTAACACTAACCCTAACCCTAACCCTAAAACCTAACCCTAACCCTAACCCTAACCCTAACCCTAACCCTAACACGAACCCTAAACCTAAACCAAACCCTAATCCTAACCCTAACCCTAACCCGAACCCTAACCCTAACCCTAACCCTAACCCTAACCCGAAACCTAACCCTTACCCTATCGCTAACCCTAACCCTAACCCTAACCCCAAACACTAACCCCAACCCTAACCCTAACCCGAACCCTAACCCGAACCCTAACCCTAACACTAACCTGAACACTAAGACCTAACCCTAACCCGAACCCGAACACTAACCCGAACCCGATCCCTAACCCCAACCCGAACGCGAACGCGAACCCTAAACCTAACTCTAACCCAAAACCTAACCCTAAGCCTAACCTGAACCCTAACCCTAACCCGAACCCTAACCCTAACCCGAACCCTAAACCTAACCAGAACCCGAACCCGAACCCGAACCCTAACCCTAACCCTAACCCGAACCCTAACCCTAACCCGAACCCTAACCCTAACCCGAACCCGAACCCTAAACCTAACCCTAACCCGAACCCTAACCCTAACCCGAACCCTAACACTAACCCTACCCTAACCCGAACCCTAACCCTAACCCTAACCCAAATCCTAACCCTAACCCTAACCAGAACCCTAACCCGAACCCTAACACTAACCCTAACCCTAACCCGAACCCTAACCCTAACCCTAACCCGAACCCTAACCCTAACCCTAACCCTAACCCGAACCCTAACCCTAACCCTAACACGAACCCTAACCCCTAACCCGAACCCGAACCCGAACCCGAACCCTAACCCTAACCCTAAACCCAACCCTAACCCAAATCCTAACCCTAACCCTAACCCGAACCCTAACCCTAACCCTAACCCGAACCCTAAACCTAAACCTAACACAAATCCTAACCCTAACCCTAACCCGTACCCTAACCCTAACCCTAACCCTAACCCGAACCCTAACCCTAACCCTAACCCTAACCCTAACCCCAAACCCTAACCCCATCCCTAACCCAACACAAACCCTAACCCGAAACCTAACCCTAACACCAACCTGAACACTAAGCCCTAACCCTAACCCGATCCCGAACCGTAACCCGAACCCGATCCCTAACCGAAACCCGAACCCGAACCCGAACCCTAACCCTAACCCTAACCCGAACCCTAACCCTAAGTCTAACCCGAACCCTAAACCTAACCCGAACCCTAACCCTAACCAGAATCCTAACCCTAACCAGAACCCGAACCCGAACCCGAACCCTAACCCTAACCCGAACCCGAACCCTAACCCTAACCCGAACCCTAACTCCTAACCCTAACCCGAACCCGAACCCTAACCCTAACCCTAACCCGAACCCGAACCCTAACCCTAACCCGAACCCTAACCCTAACCCTAACCCGAACCGTAACCCTAATCCTAACCCGAACCCTAACACTAAACCGAACCCGAACCCTAACCCTAAACCGAACCCGAACCCTAACCCTAACCCGAACCCTAGCACTAACCCTAAACCGAATCCTAAACCTAACCCTAACCCGAACCCTAACCGTAAACCGAACCCTAACCCTAACCCTAACCCAAATCCTAACCCTAACCCTAACCCGAACCCTAACCCGAACCCTAACCCTAACCCTAACCCTAACCCGAACCCTAAACCTATCCCGAACCCGAACCCTAACCCTAACCCTTACCCGAACCCTAACCCTAAACCTAACCCTAACCCTAACCCGAACCCTAACCCTAACGCTAACCCGAACTCTAACCCGAACTCTAACCCTAACCCTAACCCTAACCCGAACCCTAAACCTATCCCGAACCCGAACCCTAACCCTAACCCTTACCCGAACCCTAACCCTAAACCTAACCCTAACCCTAACCCGAACCCTAACCCTAACGCTAACCCGAACTCTAACCCGAACTCTAACCCGAACCCTAACCCTAACCCTAACCCGAAACCTAACCCTAACCCTAACCCAAACCCTAAACCGAACCCTAACCCCAACCCTAACCCAACACGAACCCTAACCCGAAACCAAAACCTAACACTAACCTGAACACTAAGCCCTAACACTAACCCGATCCCGAACCCTAACCCGAACCCGATTCCTAACCCAAACCCAAACCCGAACCCGAACCCTAACCCTAACCCTAACCCGAACCCTAACCCTAAGCCTAACCCGAACCCTAACCCTAAACCGAACCCTAACCCTAACCAGAATCCTAACCCTAACCCTAAACCTAACCTGAACCCTAACCCTAACACGAACACTAACACTAACCCGAACCCAAACCCTAACCCTAAACCTAACCTGAACCCTAACCCTAACACGAACACTAACCCTAACCCGAACCCGAACCCGAACACTAACACTAACCCGAACCCTAACCCTAAACCTAACCCTAACCCGAACCCTAACCCAAAACCGAACCCTAACCCGAACTCGAACCCTATCACTAACCCGAACCCGAACCCTAACTGTAACCCGAATCCTAACCCTAACCCGAACCCTAAACCTAACCCGAACCTTAACCCTAACCCTAACCTGAACCCTAACCCTAACCCGAACCCTAACCCGAAACCGAACCCTCACCCTAACCCTAACCCTAACACTAACCCTAACTCTAACCCCTAACCCTAACCCCAACCCTAACCCTAAACCGAACCCTAACCCTAACCCTAAACCGAACCCTAACGCTAACCCGAACCCGAACCCTAACTCGAACCCTAACCCTAACCCTAACCCGAACCCTAAACCTAACCCTAACCCGAAACCTAACCCGAACCCTAACACTAACACTAACCCTAATCCTAACCCGAACACTAACCCTAACCCTAAACGAACCCTAACCCTAACCCTAACCCGAACCCGAGCCCTAACCCCTTACCCGAAACCTAACCCTAAACCGAACCCTACCGCTAACCCGAACCCGAACCCTAACCCGAACCCTATCCCGAACCCTAACCCGAACCCTAACCCTAACCCTAACACGAACCCTAACCCTAACCCCAACCCGAACCCTAACCCTAACCCGAACCCTAACCCTAACCCGAACCCGAACCCGAACTCTAACCCTAACCCGAAACCTAACCCTAACCCTAACCCGAACCCTAACCCAAACCCGAACCCTAAACCGAACCCGAACCCTAACCCTAACCCGAAACCGAACCCTAACCCTAACCCAAACCCTAACCCGAACCCTAACCCGAAACCTAAACCTAACCCTAACCCGATCCCTAACCGTAACCCGAACCCGAACCCTAACCCTAAACCGAACCCTAACCCGAACCCTAACCCGAAACCTAAACCTAACCCTAACGCGAACCCTAAACCTAACCCGAACCCTAAACCTAACCCTAACCCTAACCCGAACCCTAACCCTAACCCTAACCCTAACCCGAACCCTAACCCTAAACCTAACCCTAACCCAAACCCTAACCCTAATCCTAACCGGAACCCTAACCCTTAACCCTTACCCGAACCTGAACCCGAACCCTAACCCTAACCCGAACCCTAACCCTAACACGAACCCTAACCCTAACCCGAACCCTAACCATAACCCTAACCCTAACCCGAACCCTCACCCGAACCCTAAACCGAACCCTAACCCTAACCCTAACCCGAAACCTAACCCTAACCCTAACCCTAACACGAACCCTAACCCTAAACCTAATCCTAACACTAACCCTAACCCGAACCCTAAACCTAACGCTAAACCGAACCCGAACACTAAACCTAACCCGAACCCTAACCCGAAACCTAAACCTAACCCGAACCATAACCCTAACCCGAACCCTAACCCGAACCCTAACCCTGACCCTAAACCGAACCCTAACCCTGACCATAATCCGAAACCTAACCCTAACCCTAACCCAAACCCTAACCCGAACCCTAACCATAAACCTAACCCTAACCCAAACCCTAACCCCTAACCCTAACTCTAACCCTAAACCTAACCCTAACCCTAAAACCTAACCCTAACCCGAACCCTAACCCTAACCCTAACCCGTACCCGAACCCTAACGCGAATCCTAACCCTAACCCTAACCCGAACCCTAACCCTAACCCGAACCCGAACCGAACACTAACCCGAACCCTAACCCGAACCCTAACCCGAACCCTAACCCTAACCCTAACCTGAAACCTAACCCGAACCCGAAACCGAACCCTAAACCGAACCCTAACCCGAACGCTAACCCGAACCCTAAACCGAACCCTAACCCTAACCCTAACCCGAATCCGAACCCGAGCCCTAACCCTAACCGTAACCCGAACCCTAACCCTAACCCGAACCCTAACCCTAACCCGAACCCTAACCCTAACCCTAACCCGAACCCTAACACTAACCAGAACCCTAACCCGAACCCGAACCCTAACCCTAACCCTAACCCTAACACTAACCCTAACCCTAACTCTAACCCCTAAACCTAAACCCAACCCTAACCCTAAACCGAACCCTAACCCTAACCCTAACCCGAACCCTAACGCTAAAACGAACCCGAATCCTAACCCGAACCCTAACCCTAACCCTAACCCGAACCCTAACCCTAACCCTAATCCGAAACCTAAACCTAACCCGAACCCTAATCCTAAACCTAACCCGAACCCTAACCCTAACCCTAACCCGAACCTTAACCGTAACCCGAACCCTAACCCTAACCCTAACCCTAACCCTAACCCGAACCCTAACCCTAACCCTAACCCGAACCCTAACCCGAACCCTAACCCTAACCCTATCCTTAACACTAACCCCTAACCCTAACATAACCTGAACCCTTACCCGAACCTGAACCCTAAACCTAACTCGAACCCGAACTCGAACCCTAATCCGAACCC